>WWET01000695.1:407115-417276 GCA_011038615.1 Limnodynastes dumerilii
TTCTTGCTTTTCAGACGGGGCATGATTTTGGCAGTAGCAGTCGGGAACAGCAATTGCTAAGCGCATGGGGAATGGTGTTTTAAATTGGTAAGGATAGGTACACCCCTGGATTGCGATTTGAACCCAGGCCAAGAGGCGGGGTTCTTTCTGCCGCTTGAGGCGTGCACGGGGAAGGGGGGTTAGTACCCGTATGTCCTTACCTTGGGGGGCGCTTGACAGGGGATGCCTGTCTGGTAGGTTGATGTTACCTTTGCTGCTGTTCCCTTACTGCTGTTGTCGCCACCTATCACTAAAAGTCATAGTCAATTCTAATTCCAATTAATAAATTATGCCCCCTTTTATAATCCAACTCATGTGTCCGTGTCTTTATTGGGGTTTGTTCGGGGGAGGGACAGGCTATCAGCCGTGGGAAGTTTAATAGACCAATGACGTGATACTGATAAATAAATAATAAATAATAAGTAATAAAGAATTACTGCAAGGATGTAATTATGTAAAATGTGGTACTGGCAAAAACAGAATTTAGAAATTTAGAAGATAAATTGTTGGAAAAATGTGTCCTTACTAATATAGCTTCCATGTCTTCAACTCATTAGGTCCTTCCAAAAAAGTGTGTCTAAATACAAAAAAACTTTATTGTTGTTTTAAAAATGATACTTGAATATTCAGTACATAACTTTCTCATTCTCACCTCTCTTATTCTGATCTGGACAGTCTAACATTCCTGACAGGAAGAGCCAGCCCTTACTAATTTGGGGCTGGATCTAGACTTATGTAAGTGCTTGAAATTAGTTTAGGGTTGCCGACTTTTTAAGATCCCGGAGGGAAGCCATTGATGCCTACAATTTATGACACAATTTATGCAAACCGCATCATTAACCCCCACCCCCTGTCAATCACTATTGTGAGCTCTAGTGCTCTGGGGGGTGGGCGGGGCTTGATTAGTCACATCAAGCTCAGTTTAATATGATTGGAAAATGCTCCCTTTTGGAAAGTGACGCATGGATTCACCGGACGGATCAGCGTATGTGTTTGTGTGTGTGTGTGAGTGTAAGGAAACTTAGGACCGAATTCTCAGTCCTGAATTTTTAAATTTATGACCATGTGTACACAATCTACGTAACGAAATGTTATGTAGATAGTGTAAAAGGGTTACTACGCATGCGCAGTAGCTCTAAATGTAAAAGAACGCTCGTAAAATTGATGTGAACAGGGCCAGATTAAAAATGGGGCTAATAGGACTAAAGTCCAAGGCATCCATCTAAAAATAGACTTCCACGCACGCAGATCTCCAGGCTTCCCACTGTAGTGCATAAGGATGAATCTCATCCTCCTTTAAAGCATACAATATAGTGTGTGCCCCTGATCATTTTCAGTCCTAGGCCCTGGATGTGAATGTGAAATATGCTCTGTAAAGCTCCTCATAATCTGATGAGGCTGTATAAAAACCTGTAAACAACTAACTAACTAACTAACTAGATAAATAAATAAGGGCACTTTAAGGTCGGTACTTGCTATACAGACTTCAGAAATCAAGGTAGATGGTAATACAGTGTTGTCAACTGTTTTCAAAATGATTTTGTCAAATGTTCAAAAATACTTTTAAAAACAATTAACTGTCAAAATTGCTCAGGAGGACTATTCAATGCATTTAATGATGTGAGGATTGACGTACTTGATTGAAGAGTAAATTATTTTTAGGAGGTGTATAATTGTGTGGCGGGCATATAAATCATCTGCATTTCTTTTTGTACTTTGGTCACAAGAATGATATCTATATTTTATGAGAATTACAAGGATGCCTTTTTTTTATTGCATTGTGCTTTTATACTGTTAGTATTGTATAGTGTAACTAGGATGCAGTCTGTTTCATATGGCACCCACTAGGATGCAGTATGCATTGTATATAAATGTCTATATTTTATACGGCTCACTAGGATGCAGTCTATTTTATATGCCAGTTACTAGGATGCAGCGTTTATTGTAAGATGGATGCTGGAGTGCAGTCTCTGTGGATGCAGAAGTTACAAGAATTGATTTTGTGTAGCTCACATAAATTTGCTTTTATGTCTTTGTGGTTACAAGAATGCTATTTCTATTGTATGTTAGTCACTGGAGTGCAGTGATTTTTTGTGGTGGTCACTAGCTTTTTTTGTGATGATGGGTCTAGTTAATAATTAAACATGCTAGTATCTATTAGTTTAAGGTACACATAACAGAATGTGAAACAACAGGACACAAATTTTTGGTTTGAAGGGAGTGGCAAACATGCTGCATGAACTGGCAACAGTTATACCTAGCCATTATCCTGGTTATACATCTAAAATTCCATTTGATAGCAACGATTAGTTTAGCAGCTATATTGAATGAATAAAACCCTTTACATTAGTAAATTGTACACAAATAGGTTTATATGACTTTATTATTTACAACTAACACTTACTAGCTATCTCCATTCTAACATGGAACATAAGTATTCACACTTGTTTTGCCTTGCCTATTTCTTGCCCAAATGCTTCTGTTTTGGGTTGAACATGTGCACATGCAGGGCTACCTTTAAGGGTGGGAGCAGGGGCAAGCGGGTATATGTCAGGAGGGGCCCTATCAATTCATAAGATGTAATTGTAATAGATTGTACGGAGACTTAAAATGCAAAACAAACCCACAGCCACCCAAAGGTTCCTACCTCATCTTGAAAAACCATTATAAAGAAAGCTGCACTAATCCCTCCTGGTTCCTTCTGTGACAAACTTTATTAGTCATCCACTCATAACCTTGATTGATGACACTTCTCTGGCTGCTACTCTGCCAAGGGCCCAAGGTTACCAGTGGGCGATCCCCTCCTACTGCTAGAGCCTATCCATAGCCTAGTGCCCTCTACACTAGTCCTAGCGTCTGCCTTGCACCCTCCCTCTAGTAAGGTTTAGCGCCTACTCTCACAAGGAGCCTAGCACCCTAACCATAGGGCTTAGCGGCCTTTAACCACAGGGTTTATTGTCCTCTTACCACAGGGCCTAGCACATCCTATACCATGGACTTAGTGCCCAAACTACACAAGAACTTGGTGCCAGGTCCTACCAACAAGTGCTAATGACCCCTACCTAAACCAGACAGCTAGAAAGCCTATTGATCTGTACAATAAGGACCTAGTGCCCTTACCACCTCAAAGGACCTTGTGCCATTAATCACAGTGGTGCCTAGTGCCCTGAATTAAGGGGTATCTTTCCTTGGTGTTCATGACTGGGATCTCAGCAGTCCACGCCTGGACTGTTGTGCTGGGAGCAGTATTTACAGTGAGGCACAAGTCTCACAGAACACGACTTGGTGACTAAGGGAGAGAGTAAAAGTAAGGAATGTCCTGCATATAGAGCCTGGAAGCTGCTAGGGTGTTTGGAAGCAATAACAGAGTGAGCCAATCAGGGCTAGCCAAGTCACAACTCTCAGGAACACCCAAGGGAGTTTAATAAAAATTCTGCAGGATTTGGAGGAAGGTGAAGAAAGGGGATGGAAGAGACAGTAGCAAGAGGCGCAAAAATCCAAAATGGTGGCCATAATTTCTACGTAATCTGCTGGCGCTATATTAAAACCTATTCATAAAAAAAATTATAAATAAATAATGAGATGTAATTGGCTCATGGTCATATCATGTGAATGGCCTGTAGTAAATTGAAGCAGATCTGCTGCCTCCCACACCTAATGACCATGGCATCCAGATCCTGGAGTCATTAACATGCAATATATAGTCACGCAGTTGCATTTCCATTTATCAAGAGAGAGAAGATAAATGTGCCTCTGCACTCTTGTAATATTTTAAACTCTTCTCTCAAGGAGGACCTATAATTTGCATTGGATTTCAAGGTGCTCATGAATAGGCATCTTGTTATGCATCATTTATCAATATGGAGAAATCTTTTATCTGAGATTGCTTGCTGACTGGTTATAAGGTGAGTTTAGCGGACATGAACTAATTTGACTTTGGGAAAAACTTAGTGGTTTGTTAATATAATTAAAAGCAGCAGCTTATCAAAACCTCATTTTAGTACATTTTGCCCCTTGACACTAATTCGCAGAACTATTGTGATTATAATTATCTCAGACCACTGTAGGATATTTTTCCTGGATGAACCTAGAACACATTGCTTGGATATGCAATGAAGATTTTGTGTCTGGCTGACTGTTTCTGTCATTAATAACGGAACACTGAATTTATTATAATGTAGGCACTATAAAGTTTGTTAACAGACAATTTGCTAACTTTGCTGCTGAACAGAATAATTGGTATTGTTTATAATAAGAAACGTGTATTGACTACATTTTAATCTGTATAAATCGCCTACATTTCTACACAATTAAGTATAAGCAATCCTTGAACTGGGTAATCTGTCCACATGGAGAGTTCTTGCAACAAATTATTTTATTCTGTTGTAAAATGGTTGCAGATCCCTATTGTGAACCCTATTGTGGTTGCCCTGAGAAAATGTTTTCAAACAGGAAGGATGTATGTGCTTGATGTGTGTGTGTATTAAGCAGCCTTTTAATTTATATGATTTTAAATTATTATAACATATATAAATGTGAGAGCATGATGTATTCTGACAATTCTGAGTGAAATAATAAATAATCAGAGAAGTGATTATGCTGTGTAGTCTTTGTGGTTTTTTAGATTTTTTCCCTCAAATATGAAATGAATCTCCAGTGAATGTTTGAATCCAACTTCCCCTTAAAACCCACAAAGATTGAGAAGGATATTTGAAAATTAATTCCACAGAACAGGAAAGATAGAAAATGTTCTGTTCCAAGAAGTGACACTTTTAAAGGGGTTATTTAATAATGTGTATGCTTATGGTACAGATGTAGTGTATCTCATACAACCAACGAGATGCAGAATTGTAGCCTTGTAGTATTCACTAGCCTGATCCATGCACATTTCTGATTGATTAAAGTCCAAATGCGACAATGTCTCAGAAGACTGTTTGTACCCTTATTGTAATTTTGACTATCATTATTTTACTATTAGTGTTTTTTTTGTTACAATACAATGTGGCAGCACTTTCTCTAGCTACTTTGCACTATCATGACATAAGTGACACATCCCCTAACATGTATGGCTCTTCCTTACAGAGCCCTACCTTAAGTGTTGCAGAAAGACCACGTACAGAAAGCAGGATCGTATGTAAGCTGTGTTGAACACTTCAGTTCTTCTGTTCTGTAGGCTGTAGGAAACAACGGGGACAGCACATGAAAAACACCAGAGAAACAAGTAATTTCTCTGGTTTTGGGATTTTTGCAAATTCCAAACACAAACACATTTAAACTGTCACAAAAATGATTGATAAAACAAAATTCTATGCGGGACCTTTTTGAAAAAGCTGTTAATGAAGAAGCTGCATTCATATTCTAAATACAAATAATATACAGAATATTATTATGGTCACTATTAAAAGAAAAGGAAAACACCTTGTGTAAAATAGTTTTGGGCTTTGTGTATTTTCTGGTAGTAAATATGAACTTTCAGAGGCAGATAAAGATCTGGTAATAGATCTGTACGTGGTCTTTCTGCAACACTTAAGGTAGGGTTCTGTAAGGAAGATCTGGTAATAGTAATATATAAAGAATATTGAGCACATGCCCCAATTTAACCTATCATTTTATGTCTCTCAGGAACTCTGGCTGTATGGATATCCCACCTGTGAACAAAATGGCAATGAAAAGGCCATACACTGCTTATCAGAGATATGACTTTTCCTTCATCTGGCACATTCTGCTTATAATATAAGAATCCACACGTTCCTTTTCCTTTCATGCATTGGTTGAACGTGAAAGTTATGTACAAATTTCTGTTTGCATGTGTGTGCCTCGTATTTTTCACCTTCGTATTGAGATGTTTAAAGAAAACCATATTTTCCATGTCCATTGAAATTATTGCTGTATTAGAACAGGGCCAATGGTCTCTCTAAGATATTCCCCAATGTATCTGCGGTTGGCAGCGCCTGTATCCAGAAATGCTTCTACATCTTGATACTCGGCCAATATTGAGTCAAGGCAGAGGAGATTAAGGTTGCAATGAGCCACCTGCTCAGTCCACTAGCTTAGTCCCTAATATAAACACACTTTGTTAGAGTCCCTGCATGGTTTGTATTGCATATCAATTTCAACTTTGAATAAGTGGTAGCATTTAAGTATTAGGTAACAAAAGGAAGTGCTTAGCCATCAGCTCCAGCACTCTGGAATTGATACAATGTCCGTAGTTGCTGTTATAAATGAGTAACCTCTTTATTGTCATAGTAGCAGCTTTCACATCATTCACATATTCAGGCACTTTACTTTGCCAGCCTTAGTCCATCTCTCTGCTTGCAGATTGGATTTTAATTATGTTTAATGCAGTAATCCTACAAGATTTCATCATAGTTTCATGAGGCCGAGGCTTTAACATATTAACTAATGACAGTTTGTTTAAAACACGCTGAACTTTAATGCTAGAGGTACTTTATTCCTGATATTGCCAGTGTTTTTGGCACTGTGTCTAGGGTCACAACATGCACTGGTAATCATTGAACTCTTTGCCCCTTTTTATTTTATCAAATAAAATGTTCTTAGAAAAAAAAGAAATAAAAAACTGCAGACAGAGGAAATCCTCATTTAACGAACCAAACACATTATATGCAGTATCCTTGTCTCACATTATTGTACTTCACACACCAGTCTTCCAGCATTAGAGTCAGTGCCGTTTCTAGACCTTGCAGAGCCCCTTATATGTGTCCAGCCTCCTTTTGTGCCCCTTATTTGTCCAGCCTCCTTTTGTGCCCCTTATTTATCCAGCCTCTTTTTGTGCCCCTTATATGTGTCCATCCTCCTTTTTCGCTATTTATACAGTATTTATACGCTGTAGTTACGGATGCCCGATCCAGGGCTCACTGAAAAATTGATTACAGAAATGCCATTCTTACGCATACGGCCGCCGTACCTACTGCAGCGGCCATAGGTCTGGATCAGCCCCTATGTGTCCAGTCTCCTTTTGTGCCCCTTATGTGTGTCCAGCTTCCTTTTGTGCTCTTTATACAGTATGTGTCCAACCCCCTTTTGTGCCCCTTATATGTGTCCAGCCTCCATTTGTGCTCTTTATACAGTATGGGCCTGATCCAGAACTACAAACAAGCGCTGTTCATATTTACACACATCGTAAATACTATACACTCCTCTCGGTTGGCCGTAATTTCACTGCCTTACGTCTGCCGAACCCTACCTTAACTTTTACAAGCATACCTATGGCAGGACGTAACTATGCAGTGGTCGAAACAACAAAACCCAGCCCCGCCAACATTCTACATTTTGGCTGTAATTACGCAAATGTTATGGGCGACCTAATTTCAATTACAGCCGCCAGAGTTACAACATCTGCTGGACGCATGCGCTGTACGTACTTTAAGCCGAAGTTATGCTTATGGCAGCCGTAAACACGCCTGCGAGCGAAGTTCTGGATCAGGTCCTATGTATCCAACCTCCTTTTGTGCCCCATATATGTGTCCAGCCTCCATCTGTGCCCCTTATATAACAACTTTTTTTATTTTTTATTAAAAACCTATTCTAAACTCACTTACCCTTACCTTCTCCCTCTTGCTGCTTCCTCTGCAGCGCAGTGCTTGAATGATGCTGACAGGTCATTTACCTAAACAGCACTGGATATACAGGGCTCCTACGGGAGCCTTGTAGGACCAAATCTATTCCAATAATGATACCTAATAGCTTTATTCAATGAAAAGGATATTGTAATACAGTTCAGCTGAATGATGCTGGCGTCTGTGTGAGCCGCGGTCTATGTGATTGTGATCACATAGCTAACCCTTCTACTTGCACAGACATTGTTTTGATACCCGTGGCAACCATACATTTTTTGACTCCTGCAAGTCGAAAATGAGAAGAGGCCATTCCGCTCACACATAAGGAAATTACTATAGCAGGGGTGTGGGTCCCCGCTAAGAACGGCCCTATTTCAATAGGGCTGTTCTCTCCCAGTCAGTTTCTAACTGGCTGGAATATCGATTGCTTATGCCTCGAGGAGGCATAGCAATCAATCCTCGGAGCACCGAACACGGTGCTTCGAAACGTAAGGCTAAAAACTACAAATCTTCCCCAAATTGTAACCCTAACTCTCCCCTTCCATTACCATAACTGTAACCTTTTCTTCCCCGCAGCCTGACCCTAACTGACCCTGACCGTTGGGTCTGGCGGGTCTGCGATAGGTCCTGTGAAAATTAATGGGTGAGTATGCCGAAAAGCACACTCACCCATTAATAAAAAACATTTCTAAAATGGCTGCCTATTCTTAATAGATACAGCTAAAAAAAGGAACTTTCTGCTGTCTCTATTTCTGAAAGCAGCCTATCGTAGCGGGGACTGCAACTGCTATAGCCTATAGCCTATATACCCTATCTTAATATATTCCAAGTGTCCCTGCGTAAAATGGTGGCTGTGTGGAAGTCTGGATAGTATGTAAAGGCTAAACATGTCCTAATTGTTGTATTTAAATACTTCCCTTTCCCACCTTGCAGACACCCCTTATACATTCTGCCACACCGAATCCGCAGTTGAAGTGCTTTGCATAGATCTGGAACCGGTCCAGTATTTTTATATGATTTCCAACATTATATTTACCTTTAATTTTATTGATTGATATATTTTCTGGCACACACTACCATTTAGATGATCAAAAGCAGACAAAAATATTTTATTCCTCTCTTTTGAAATAATAAATGGAGATTTATTAACACAAGCCCTAACAATAGCTGCCCTGCTAATCAATGCAAACCCTTTTCTAAAAAAATTTAAATGAAAAAATAAATAAATGAGTAAGAATGATATAATAATATTGCTGAAGCTCATAAGTTTTCACATGTTATTGAAAGCTGTAAACATTTTAGGACAAAATGAAGAAGTGTTTTTGTAGGATACAGAAGATGCATCAGCTGATTTTTACAGACTTAACTACGCCAATGGAGAAAAACCAAATTCGCGGACCCAGGGCAACAGATCCAGGTTGACCCTATCACACCAACACCTGACCAGGGTTATTCCGGGATTATAGCTCAGTGTGAAAGGAGTATCACCTGTGTATTTTTTCCACCTAGTGCCATAACTAAACAGTTTGATGCACTGGGTGACCGTGTGCTTTTCTTAGGGCCAGATTAGCCAATAGGCTGATAAAGCTGGAACCAAAGCATAGGAACCCATGTCATAGTGCTTCCTAATAAAAAATTATAATTTGGCAATGATTATTGCCAGATTTAGAGTTTTCTTCACTGACCATGATTTGCCGTCAGCTCTAATAAACCTAGTTACTACATTAAATAAATAATTGCAAAATTAGTTAAACCTGAGGTTATATACTAAAATGTACTAAAATTAGTTTGATTGAACTATTGGTATTTTACATATTTTTGTTTGAAAAAGTATCTAAAAGCCAAATATTTTTAATATTGATTTCTAACACTCAGATTATGCTCTTTTTTCTTGCATTGCTATTTGGTGTTTTGGCTTTATACTTGTATTTTCTTTGACATCCATATGATCCATATTCTTTTGTGTTTTTTTATATATATGATCCAAAACTGAGGTGAGAACAGTCTCCCATTATCGCTTTTCAAACTCCAAACACATTTTGCCACTTACTCTCTTCTTTCATGAGACCTAACATCAAGTGACTGGAACATTTGAGGTTATAATGCCCACTCTATTACCAGAATTACAAGGGTATTCAGTGCTTTATGTACATTATAACCTGTGCAGATATAGTACTGTTTTTTGCAGGATTTACAACTAACAACTCTAAGGGCCAGATTTTTAAAGTGCAGATATTTCCCATAGCAACCAATCAGATTCTAGCTGACATGTTCTAGCATGTAATAGGAAAGTAAGGGCTAGAATCTGATTGGTTGCTGTGGGCAATATCTCCACTTTTCCTTTCCCGCAGCTTAGTAAATCTGGCCCCAAATGTATCAGTACACAATGGTATAGGGGGCACAGCTACTACATGGCGTGGACAAGTGGGGAGGCTATATATAGTCAAGTGAGGGAGGGAAGGAGGGATATGAAAGTGTTTTTTAAACACAACACAGTTACCTTATTTATCACTTATTACATATAATAACTTCTCACAAACCTCTC
>WWET01000695.1:417304-458743 GCA_011038615.1 Limnodynastes dumerilii
CCCTTTGTATGGTAGCATAGGATTTTATTAGCCTATCATACCTTTTAACTTTTTAAGTAACTTATTATAACCCTCCATTCTCCCTGTCACATCACTCTCTTTTAAAGCATATTTTAACCCTGTCCCAAATTATTCCACTCTCCTTCATTAGATATTACACCAACAACCAAATAAATTCTCATATTTAATGCATTACATATTATACCACCCCCATCACAGCACTTTACCAATATAAATCCTCCATAATATAAATAATAGCATCACTAGTACAATACTCTCTCCACATTATATATTACACTCTCCCCCTTCTGTTACATCTCTCGCCCCACATTACATATGATATTTCTCCCCACATTACATACGATATTTCTCCCCTTTTGCTACATCTGTCAACCCACATAACATGTTTAACCTCTTCCCATTGTTTTACTGTACATCCCTCTCATCACATAACATACAGTAGTATACCGCTAGCCTCTTCTGTTACATAATTTTCATCACATTTCATATTATACCTCCCCCTTCTTCAGTTATATCACTCCATTACATATTACCAACCACCATATCTACCAACAATATAAATTATACTTCTCCCCTTCTCCCCTGTAGTAATATCCCTCTCATAATATTACATATTATACCTTAACTTCATCCTTACATACCACTCCTTCCAAATTACATCCCTCTGCCACTTATTGGCCAGTACCATCCTGATCAAGGGGTAGATGCGCTCCTGATAGCACATGTTACCTTTTCAATAATACAGAATTACCTGCTTAATCTTTCAGATACTAAACCCTAAGTAGTTGGTTTTCTACATTCGATAATAAATCAGTAAAAAATTTCTCTTGGTGTGTAACTAAAGGAGAAAGAGGGAAGAGACAATACTGCTTTTCCTGGTTTATACTTTTCATAGTTCTAAATGAGTATCTCCGTTTTAAAATTCCCCTCAAGATCTCAAATTTCCATAATTATTTATTTTTCTAAAATTTTTGTTAATATGACATGGTACATACATAAAATCATAAAGGTACAAAGAAAAAAAGCTACACTGCTTATTAACTAGTAGCTAAGTTGCCCTTCTGACTGAAATAAAATGAAGACATATTGGCCCGGATTCACAACCACGGATATATTACACATATGTCAGCAATTTACCGATAATAGCTACTACGCATGCGTAGTAACTATTTTACGTAATCTAAGTATCATTTTGTTAAGTAGATTGCATACATGCGGTCTTAAAGACCATTAATTGTAAACATTTAAAAATACACAATAAGCAATGTGCCACTTTCAAGTCTTTTCTGCTGTAGAATATAATAAATACTATAGGACATATATTATATGTTTTAAATTGAGGAATCCTTTAAAAGTGCTATAAGAGGCAGGGTAAGCCATATAAAACAAAGAAACATTTACTCAATATACTGCTTTTGGAGCTCCTTCTGCAGTGGGGAAAGGATCTTCAGGCTGTATGTGCAAAAGAAGGAAGCCTTAGGTTGGCCATACACTGGAGCAATTATCTGCCTGATCATCCAATTATCAAGTGATCGGGCAGATAATCGCTCTAGTTAGTGGTCAAGATACATTTAAATGTCAGATAAATGCACCAGACACATTTATTTGGTCTTTCAGCATGTTTGATTTAAATCGGGCTCTAGTGCCCATAATTTAAGGGATCCAATTAGCTTACTGAATGGCTCTCTATTCTTTAAGTGCCTCCCTCTTTTGCTAGGATTATCGGTCCCAGCAGGAGAGGTGTATTGTGCTGATAACGGGACATTTCCCTGGTGGGAAATCGTCCCATTTATCGAGATACCCCCAGCTGGGATAGATAATTGACCCAGTGTATGGCCAGCGTAAGAGGCTGCATAAGGAGCTTTCTGGGGAATCACACCAAAGTGGCAAATCCTCTCTATATTGGACAAGAAGTGGAGAGGGCCTCAACTGTTTTCCACTAGTTAAATCTCACAATCTGGAAAAGCTGAACCCAGCACAGGAGAAATCAATGGTTTCTCAAGCACTTTATCTTCACTAAATACTAGAAGGGATGGAGAGAGATGAAATATGAAAACAGACACTCTTTCTCCTTCCTAAATATACATTTTTTGTGTAATATTGTCAGCACTGAGTGGTAGCTAATAAGCAACTCCCAACTTTTAAATGGACTTAATTCCCCAAGATCAGCAACTACGAGATTCTTGCATGAACAGACGTCTTTTCCATCTGCTGTTCCAATGGCTAAGAAAGCCACTATAAAACAGGGTTGCCAACTTTGGCCTGGATTCACAACACCAGACGTATCTTTCAGACCGCATATACGCAATCTATGTAAGGAAAAGTTATGTAGATTACGTAAAAAAGATACTAGCATGCGCAGTATCAAATATCAGGAAACACCGGAGGTATATCCGGGCCTTTCTGTTTCTTCCCTACAGGAGATCTCAAAGGGAAAAAAAGGGATGGCAGTATGGTGGTGGGGCTTGATGACACGATTCCCGCTAACGTTCTGTACTGTAGTCATAATAAACCTTCTGTTGACCTGTTGTCCATTGTTTACATCAGAGATGAATCAGCGTAGGAAAGGTCGTGGTGGGATTTGCATAATCATGCCTAGGAAAGTAATAACGTCAGCAGAAATTTATTTAAATCAACTGCGTCAAAAGATCAAATCATCAGCGGTATTGAGTAAGAATACAGCTGCTCATAGAATTTTAAGCTGTATTTTTACTCAGTGCGGGCTCACAGAAGTGATGGTATGCCATACCGCCGTATGGCAAACCTACTCACTTCTCCTGTGCCGCCGGGAGCTTTGCCTTTAACAGAGCTGGCTGTGCTGTGCACAGCCGCAGCTCTGATCCTAGGACACAAGCGTGACCTAAGGTCATGCAATCGTCATTAGACTGCAGAGTGCGCACCGCAGAGGAGAGAGCCGGAAGACACAGGAAAGGTAAGTTTATTAAAGGTCTTTTAGAAAGTAGATGAGGAATGGGGATTTGGAATGGGGGAGTAGGAAGCTGGACATGAAAGGGGCAATAAGAATGGACACATATAGAGGGGCAATAATACTGGCTGGCAACAGAGGGAGGGGTAATAAGGCTGGGTGGGCACATAAAGAGGGGCTATAAGACTGGCTGAGCACACAGAGGGGGGCAATAAGACTGGGAAACTAGAAAGGAGGGGGCAATAAGGCTGGGTGGTCACTCATAAAGAGGGGCTATAAGACTGTCTGAACATAGAGAGGGGGCAATAAGACTGTTTGGACAAACAAGGAGTGGACAATAATGCTGACTGGACACAAATGGAGGGGCAATAAGGCTGACTGGACACAGAAGGAATTAGAAATAAGGCTGGCTGAACACAATGAGGGCACAATAAGACTGGACAAACAGAAGGAGGGGACAATAAGGCTGCTGGACAAGAAGAAGGGGCAATAAGACTGGCTGGGCACACCAAAAGAGGGGCAATAATGCTGGTTGGACAAACAGAAGGAGAGGACAATAAGGCTAACTGGGCAAATGTAAAGAGGGGGACATTAAGGCTGGCTGGACACAGAAGGAGTGGCAATAAGGCTGGGTGGACACTCATAAAGAGGGGTCTATAAGACTGGCTGGACAAAGAGGGGGCAATAAGACTGGCAGGTCACACAAAAGGAGGGGCAATCATGCTGCTTGGACAAACAGAAGGAGGGGACAATAAGGCTGACTGGATATAAGTAAAGAAGGGGGCAATAATGCTGGATGGACACTCATAAAAAGGGTGCTATAAGACTGGCTGGATAAAGAGGGGGCAATAAGACTGGTTGACCACTAAAAAGGAAGGGACAACAAGGCTGGTTGGACACACAGAAGGTAGGTGCAATAAGGCTGTCTGGGCACACAAAAGAAGGGGCAATAAGGTTGGTTATACACGTTTGTCACTAAAAAAGGCCCTGTGGGGGAGCTATAATTGGTTTTCCCTAGCGGTAACCAGATCATTTCATTAAACATGAAGCGTTCAGTGTGAAATCATGACCCACATGACATGTACACAATGTGATTACTCATTGTTGACTTGTTTACTTTGCCAAACTCAAGACACATCTGGTGCTGAAATTTCCATACCCCCACTTCTAAATTTCCACTTCAAGCACTGATTCACATACACCGTAGAGCACCCCCTCTCTGCATTTATTGTTTATTTATGTAAATACATACATACTATTTTAGTACAGAAGCACATCTCCAAATTGTCCTATCTCGAGTGGGACAGACCTGATTTCGGGTGACTGCTTCGCTGTCCCGCCTGATAAAGTTAAAAAACTTTTTTAAACTATGTTTATTTTGTCCCGCTATTGTGCCAAAAGGGGCGTGGTTTCATAAAACGGGTATAGTTTTACGGTGGTGGAGTTTTGGCCAGGACCAGGAGGGAGGGGCTTATTTATCCCATTTTTGGTTTTAGTAATGCTAAACGTCTTTCCACTAGGGTTGGGCTATTGCATTTGCATGTCTAAAATTGTTGCAATTGCTTTTGTTTAAACTGAGCATAGCATGTAAATTACGTAAACATACTATGATTAGTAGACCATACAGAGTTTTATGCCTTGATTGTGTTTTTACTATCAATGTAAACATTTATGTGCATCTGGTTTCTCTCCATGTAAAGGGCTAAAAATACAAAAAACACAACCTACATATTGGCCCCAGTGAGATATTTTCTTTCAGTATGAGTATGTAAATGTCTTTTTTTTTACCCTTTTCTTAGTTATATATTCTACTTTATAGATCAAAAATTGAGTACTACCTTGATGAAGGGAGCATTCTGAGAAGGGGTGCTGTACAAATATGCTCAATTAATTTTTTTTTTAGTGTGTTGTTACTTCTGATGACCCACAACAGTAAGAATGTGGGGATTGAAAGCTATCAAGTGCCATTGGGTTAATAAAGGGGTTGTGCACATCATGCTAGATCATAGAGGACAACAGGGGGGAAGTAACAGGATCTGGGAGAGAGTTGCCTGATGAAAGATAATCTGTATGATTAAAATCCAACAATTAATTAATAAGTTAATTAAGTAACTAACAAAACCATTTTTTCTCCAGCAGATCAATTTTTATTTAATATTACTGTTCCCAATAGAAAGAGGCTGTGGTGGCTGGTAGGGTTAGGCTGCGGCTGGTATAAGGTTAGGGTTAGGGCTTAAGGGGAAGGTTGGAGTTAGGCTGCAGGCAGGGCATGGGTGTTTAGGGTTTGGCTACGGAACAGGGAAGGTTAAGGGGATGCTTAGCTTGACTTGCCACTCTCAGGACGTATTCTTTACAGGGATGTCTCACGATGACATCGCCATTGCCGCATTCTATTCTAAATAGGCTTCTTTGGAAACCACACTCATTTGGAAGTTTGAGTCCATGATAAAACATACAAATTGACCCTTAAATGTTCCATTCTTCAAGTCTTCTACTGAGCCTGTAAAAACATTCTACTATTCAATAAAAATGTATATTTAAAATCATAACTTTTCTTATCCTGTCATTTTTTTTAGGAAATATTTTCTGTCTTTTTCAGGAAAGCATAAAAAAATCTCTTCTGGAAAAACTATTCCTAAACCAATCTTTATCCTTCAAGGAATAAAGGTTGTTGGTGATGAAGGCACAGATCATGGTTTACGGCTGACAGAAGAATTACGTACAGAGCATACGTAATTCCCCTGTCTAGAATAACTAACTAATGTTACGTATGCCAACTCTTATGAAAAGGGGACTTTCTCCCCCATTACGCATGTCATATCACCGCCGTGAAGGCGGAGATAGACATGCTAATGATGGGTTGGGGTGTGGAAGCCCTGTTACAATCAGGTATGCGGCCATAAGGCTGGATACATGATTGTAAAAGTTAGGGTAGAAATCTGGACATGTAAGTGTCCAGATTTCCCACCAACACCGGGAGTGCACGGGGCGTGCACTCCCTGCTACGATGCCGGCCGTACTGACCCATAGGTCAGGGTCCGGCCCGAAGGCATCAAGAAAATGCATCCAGTGCAGAAAGCCAAGACTTTAACTTATGAGACACCCAGCAAGATGGTAGCTAAATCTATTCTCGCTGCTCAGAATAACTTGAAAGAACATGCTGCAAAGGTGACTGTAAAAGGATTTTAGGGGATATCTAATGTGATATTATATACTACCTATTTCCATATAGTTCCTAAATGCTCATATTAACTATTTGGGATGTATTCACACGTTTCATATAAAACCTGTACTATTTCACTACTTTCATCAACATTAAATAACATGCATTACTCCCAGAAATCTCTGACTATAGTTACTGTATTGAATGTGAGTCCCAGTACACACCTATATCTGCTATAATACCCAACACTCAGTATGTATAGATAAATCAAAACACTTTACTTATAATGAACAACACAAAGGTAATACACATATACAAGTTGAACATATGGATACAGTAAAGTTAACAGTAAAATATACTTATTATACAAGTTGATCTTCAGAGAGTCCAGTGGTGTGCTTCTGATCTCAGCCAAGCACCAAGTGACCCTGTGGGTGTGTTTGAAGTCCTTTTGTCTCTGTGATCAGTATACTGTACATATGTAAATTGGAATTTCAGGTAATGCGTTTGGGGGCTTGTAGAAAATGTGTAACGATCTCTAGCTGTGGCACTACTTCTGTATATATGTTGGGGGCTGTTAAGAAGTGTTCAGCTGTTACTACTGCCATGTGGCTGGGGGAAGGGATTTACTTTCCTTTAAACTATATCAAACAGGATATTCTTCAACAGTGACCATCACACAAACCAAACATCAGGAACCTGATTCAGACATAAGTAGGATCTTGAAATTAAGGACCTGATTCAGAGATTGAAAATAAGAGAGGAAAATTACTCCTGGACTGAACCATGCTGATTGTAGAGGAGTCATATTTCATTTGTTGCAAACAGTGATATTTCCTAGCCCAAGTCTAAATAACTGTGTAAAATTAAAGTTGGTCAGTATTATGGTCACAAGTATAGTGCAGTAAACAATTCAAAGATACATCCCTGCATGCAAAGAATATATTGAACTTGACTCAACATGGTTTTGCCCATGTGTAACCTTTCTCTCTTGGGACATAATTCACTTAAGAAGCTTTAACTTCTTAAGTGTGGTGAAATAAGAATTGAGCTACTATGCATTTATAGTAGGTCATTTACACAATCTACATACTATTTAGGTAAATTATGGAAATTAGTGTTTTGTGATCAGCAATGTTAAGATAGGGTACTCAGAGCATTTCTGTGTATGACAAGGGAAATGGCCTCCCCGTATAGAGTTTAGGAAACAGTGGGGATTCGACAGCAAAGGTCAGGATACGGTCCATAGTTTGGATGTTATGTTAGGGAGGAGTTTATTTACACACTGTGTTACTTGTCATTCCAGGCTCAACAATTAAAAGAGATCACCAGTCAAACCAATGCACTCAGAGCTGCCATGTTTGAAAGAATTATGACATGCCGCCCAAATAAGTTCCAGGATCCACAAAGCAAAAAAGAGGTGAGGACAAAACTGTTCTACATGTGTTTCCATTATTGACTGTAAGTAGATTCAATCAATGTGTAGCTTTTGGGGAAATACCTTGTAGACTGGAATGTAGGGGGCAGAAACAATGTTTGGACATAAGGAGGTTGCAGAAATGCTACAGGGGTACACAATGTGGGGGCAGAAACAATGTATGGAAACAAATGGGGCAGAAAAACGATATGGACATACAAAGAGCAAACCAAACTTTTAATTAAGATGGAAAAACCTGCAAAAAAATAAAAATAAAACATAAAGTCTCTCTGTTGGGTTTTGGGCACTAAATGTACTCTGTATTGGATTGTGGTCACTATAAATCTCTTTTTATTGTATTGAAAAGTCAGTAGATATAGTATTAGATGGAGTAAAAACATTCCGGTAGGTTACTTGGCTGTTGACTAAATAAACCCTAATGTAAATATGTGTTAGGGACCTTAGTGCGTAGCTCCTATAGGGACAGGGACTGATGTGAATGTTAAAGTGCTGCCAACAATTTGAGGCGCTATATAGCTAATAATTAATAATAAAAATTATACCTCATTTACATTATTGTGGAAAAGTTGTGAAGTTAATTATTTTCTGCTAGGGGGCACCAGCCAAAATCTTGCCTCGGTTACCAGATTGGCTAGGGCCGGCCCTGGGTTGACCACACCCCCAATGGCTTGGCTACACCCACAATTAGTTAGTCACGCCCCATTTGGTGGCGGCACAAACGCATTTAATACACAACAAAGAGGGGGGGCACATCTAGAAGAGAGGGGGAGCCAAGCACCAGTGGGAAGGCTAAATTCAAACCCCCCAACAAAAAAAAGTTGTAACGCCCCTGTGTACTGGGAACATCTGAGTAGTATGATAGTTCAGGGCCACAATCACAAGTTGTAGGGGTTGGAACACATGCATGGGGCCCACCCCCTATGTGACACCATCCAGTGCATCACATGGGGGTGGGGCCCCACGGACATGCGTTAACAGTTGGCCCAATAATGATGGCGGCCTTGTCAGCTCTGAGCCCGGGACAGTAGCTTCGGCTGTCCCCCCATGATGGCGGCTCTGTGGTAGTTAATAGTCTTTGTACTAGGATATGATTAGCTGATTATTAGTTAGAGAAGGGGACAAGTCTCAATATTTGGAATCGCTGAGAATACTATGTATCCTGTAAATATTAAAGCAACTTTTTGTGAAGATATTAAATCCTAAATATTTTGTGCCTAGTAGATTGGTATTCTGGCCAAAGACCACATGTACGCAATCTATCTAACAAAATGCTACGTAGATAGCGTAAAATAGTCATTTGTGAGCTGATATAATTGCCTGTACCGGATTGCGCCAAATGGATGAGTATAACTCTTGCTACATAAGTATAATTCATTCTATTGTGTGTGATATTGGACCTGATTCACACTTAAGAGCGAATTTGCGTACTTACGCAAAAATATTCATCGTATTTATATGCAAGTCCGAATCATACTCTGGACTGCAAACTTAAAACCACACCCATACTCTCAGACGTATATATCCGTAAGTAATAAACAGCGTGTAACAATAGTAAAGTACGTAAGTACGAGCAGAAGAATCTTGCGTGTTGTTAGGAACTGACCACAAGTTGAGATTCAAGCACACATAAGTAAACGCAGTACTATCTACAATTATGTATGTTAATGGATTAAGAAGATTGTGGTTTTTAAACATTTAATCAATTAAGAATAGAAATTGCCTTTCCTTTCTTGTGTGTCACTATATGAACCCTTTTTTCACTAGTAAACCTTATGTTAGAATAATATTTGGCTATATCTTAATTTAAATAAAATATCCTTTATACATTGAAAATCATGTTAATGTTTTTACAAAATGTAACAATCATGTATTTAATCTAATAAGAATGTCATGTAATATTATTATACTATTTTCAGTAAAGCGTAAATAACTTATTTTCAGATATAGCTTAATGTTGTATATCTATCTATGTATTGATTATAATTTGTATATGACACAATATGTTATAGGATGTAATTATTTTGTATACAACGTGACTTTTTTTGTTAAAAACGTGTTGAAAGATTAATTTAAGAATGTCATAATAATAAAAAAAAAAATCAATAAAAAATGGTCTCTCTCTCTCTCTCTCTTTCTCTTGCTCTTTCTCTTGGCCTGCCTTATTTCATTGATTAATGAGTGCCCTCCAGTTCCACCATCGTTCCTTGTGTCTCCTTCTCCTCCATGGTTGTTCCCATGTTACCCTTTGTGTATGAGTGAGTGTTTGTCCTTGTTAATTAGTTGTTTGTTATTGTTTGTCTGCCTCCTGGTGCGTGCTACCACCTTTCTCCCTGCTGTTCATTCCATATCATACCTACCTACTCCTCCTGGTCCATAGCGGCTGGTCTCTGCAGTGTTTCACCTGCCAGTATTGGCTTATTGCTACCAGGAGCTGCGACCCCCCCAGGAGTTCACAACCCAGACTATCCCCCCCCCACATTAGGGGCTCTAGTGAACACCAGACTCCTGGGTAGACTCTGCGCCTTGGTTAGTAGTATTGCCATAACATATACTCAACTTTGTGAACTTATGACATGTATATTACTTTGCAGCACAACAGTTATTCTCCACTTTTCCTGCACACAGGACTAATTTAATAATACTATGACAATTAAAATATTTGTGTAGTTAATAATTAAAAACATTTAATAAGAAACTTTTAAATTTTTTATGCGTTTATAATTATATAAGGGCTTACAGTAAAAGAAAGTTCACAAAGCTTTGGAAATATTTCTTATAATGACAGCAGCAAAACTATTTTCTACACCTAGTAAATCTTGTGTCATTAGAGCTATTTTCAAAGTATTTAGAATCCTTGTTGAAAGAAAATGTTATAAGAAACTCACTGTTTCTCCATTACAGGCAAGTTACACAGGACCTTGCAGGACGATGTCCATGGAGACGAAAGGACGATGTCATATATAAAACACAGCTGCTTATTCTTGTCTATATGAAGGGGATATTTAATCATTAAGGGACTAGAAATGGTGCATATTCTAGATTCTTAGACATACATTGGTTGACCAAACTTGAACTAATGATTAGAGGTTTACACTTAATTTTTTGGTTACTATAGCAACACACTAACAAACAATGAGCTAGGCCACCTAGATGGCCTGTTTTATTCTACAGTCAACTAATTTAAGTCTCTCTCTCTCTCTCTCTCTCTCTCTCTATCACGCACACATAGTTTCTAAATAAAAAAAAATATAATAATTATATAATACTATAATAGTACATAATACATAATAAGTAATTTTCTTTGATAAATGTTAATCAACTGTTTTTTGTAATTTCCAACCCTCTAACATAACCCTTTCCATTATATACAAAATAATCTGCTCCTCGGCTTCCAGCTTACCTGGTTTTGATGAATGTACTGATGCCTGTGAAACAATACTCGGTCAGTCTGTGCTGTCAGCTGCTGTATCTTAGTATCGTATTGCTGTGCTAGTGGGGTAGGACTCGAGGACCAGCACCAATAGAGGACTGCACTAAAATGTCAACTGCTGGCAGATTTTTTATAAGCAGCATTCAAAGCCCTTGACTACTGAGCAATGCCTCACCTGCCAGCAACTAACAACCTATTGCTGTTGCATCCTCGATATGGGCAGACTGAATGGCTGCCTTGGGCTACACCATACCTCCCAACTGTCCCAATTTCCGTGGGACAGTCCCGATTTCGGTGCACTGTCCCGCTGTCCCGGCCGTTGTCTTGTTTGTCCCGATAAGCAGAGAAAATGTTTTTTTTTTCATTTATTTGAGCTGCAATTAGCCAGTTGTCCAGCAGGTGGCGCTGTGACGATCTGGTAGAGGAGGCTCTGCACGCAGGAAATCACCTCTGCAGAGTTCATGAGTGTCGCTGTCTTCAGCCAGTATCCAGCATGTCTCCCCTGCTACCACTGCCTTGCTCTGGACTGGTGAGTGGCCTGGGGGCCCCTACCCTATGCTTTGCTTGTCCTATCTACATGGACTGTGGAGGGATACAGATAGTGAAAGGACCATGGAGACTAACAGCCATAACAAGGGGGCAGGTGAAGGCTGGCACTCTCAATGGCGGGCAGATGGAGGCTGTCAATTGGGGGTAGACATCACATTGGAGGCTGGCACTGGCAATAGTGGGCAGATTGATGCTGGCAATAGCGGGCAGACATGGAGGCAGGCCTTGGCAATAAGGGGCAGAAGGAGGCTGGCACTGGCATTTGGGGGCAGACATGGAGGCAGGCATATGCAATAGGGGGCAGACATGCAGGTAGGCACTGGCAATAGGGGGCATATAGAGACTGGCAATGACAATAGGGGGCAGACATGGAGGCAGGCACTGGCAATAAGGGACAGAAGGAAGCTGGCATTTGTATTTGGGGGCAGACATGGAGACAGGCATTTGCAATAGGGGCCAGACATGCAGGCAGGCAGTGGCAATAAGGGCAGATGGAGGCTGGCACTGGTATTTGGGGGCAGACATGGAGGCAGGCACTGGCAATAGGGGGCAGAAGGAGACAGTCACTGGCAATTGGGGGCATATGGAGGCTGGCACTGGCAATTGGGGGCAGATGGTGGCTGGCACTGGCAATTGGGAGCAGATGGAGGCTGGTACTAGCAATAGGGGGCAGATGGAGGCTGGCACTGGCAATAGGTGGCAGAAGGAGGCTGGCACAGGCAGTTGGGGGCAGACATGGAAGCAGGCAATATTAATAGGGGGCAGACATGGAGGCTGACAGTATTAATTGGGGCAGAATGGCAATAATAATATGGGGCAGATATAGAGGCTGGGCATATGAATCCAGGACAAATAATAAGGGGCAGACCTATGGATGGCTGAATAAAAGGGGCAGATACTAGATCTGCTTGTATGGGCGGTGCTAGACACACCCACTTTCCGAGACACGCCCACTGGGTGGTACAAGATACCCCCATCCACTACCATGCCGCCAAATTTTGTCCCTTTTTTGAATTTTCAAATGTTGGGAGGTATGCTACACTCTCCTCCAGACCATCATCCACATCCAGCCACATCCCCTGCACACATGGTAGCCAAACCACTGTTTCCATGTCTATTTATTGCAGTTATAATAAAATGGCCCCCTCAACTATGCATAGCTAATGATCCTTGTTAAAAATTTTAAGAATTGTCTGTTATGTCTATGTACTGCATTGCTTTCTCTCACCACCATTCATATTTACTTATGTAAACTGTATTTTTGATTTGTTAATAAAGATTACCTCATAGCTGCCGACTCTCCCAGAATATCCGGGAGACTCCTGAAATTCGGGCAGTTCTCCCGCAGTTCTCCCTTTTGCTGCTAGGGACAGGTAGGGACTTGATTATGCAAATGACGTAATCTAACTAATATTTGATAGACAAGGGGCAGAGCTTAATGATACAATTTGCATAAATCACTTTATTAAGCCACGTCCCTGCATACATCTATGGCTTCCCTCTGGGATCTCCCGGAGCGAAGCCTTTAAAAGTCGGCAACCCTGGATTACCTATTGTTATTACATTGTCACATACCTGGTCTTTGTCACATTATTTTCGTTATCATATATGTGGGGAAGTTATACCATGGGAAGCTGAGCTGTTTTTTGGACACAGAGTATGATGAAGCACACCTGTATATGCAGTTTTATTAAGCATGATTTTTGTGAGAGACTTCCTGGTTTTTGGATTATTTTAATTTTTTTACTGACATTTAAGAAAATGTATATACCCATTGCCCATATTATATCCATTTACATTTCCTGCCATCTTTAATCCAAGATTAGAATAACGAAGGCACCCATTGTAAATTATTCCCTGTTCTCCCCAAGGGGAACAAGACCCATGGGCAATCTAGATTTGAAAGGAGAAAATGAAAATTATTCACAGACTATGACAATAAATCTACACGAAGATATTGCTTATCACCTCTGAGAGATACAAGTGTCATTAGCACATTACTTTAATTCTGTTTTAAATATTGCATTATCCATTTTTTGGTAAACAGTCATTCTTCTTTTGAGAAGTGGCTGAAGCCTCCCTTCAGCTTATTGTGGCTCAGATGTTTAGAAAAAATCTAATTAACGCATTTCAAACTTCATTTTTACTGAAACACAATCAATTGTAACTCATTTTCAAATCACACTGCTTTCTCTAATTGTAAGGCTGCATCTCCAATGACTACGCCAGTAAGTAAATTATTCTGCCCATATATGAGAATTGTGCTATTTACGTTGACAGGTCTAAGCATTACTGATGAGTGTGCTGCCGCTGATTGAATCATGCAAACACAAAGCAGATTTTCCCTCCCTAATAAACGAAAAATATAATGAAGTCAAATTAAAAAAGAAAATCTCTTTTCTCTTATCCACATTACAGTGTGCCACTTCTTTGGACCTTTTTTGCAACAATGATAATCATAATATAAAACAGCAAGGAAATGTAATTAACTTGTAGAATTGAGTTTGTCCAATGTACTTGCTGTGCAATTATGTTTTGTATCAAACATTCAGTAAGTATGATTAAAGTCAAGTGATCTGCTTGCTATTGTGTGATAGTGTGAACTGAATGTGCACTGACTTTGACATGACATTTATACCTAAGGGATATAGAGGTTGGGTATGGGTCACCGCTGTGAACAGCCCTTTTTCGAAATGGCCATTTTCTCCCAGCCAGTTCTGCCTCGCAGAGAGAATCAAACGATCGAGGGGAATAAAAGATCTTATGGCGAATGGTAAGTATGGATTTAACCTCAACCCTTACTCTAATTTTTCCCCTAACCCTCCCCCTACTTTACCCTAACCCTAATCGTCCGCTTACATTACCCTAAACCTCTCCTTACATTATCTTAACCCTCTCTTCCCCGCAGCCTGACCCTAACCCTCTCCTCCTTGCAGCCTGATCGCAAGACTCCCTTCCACGCTGCCTAACCCCAAGACTCTTCTCTCTGCAACCTGACCCTAAGACTTCCCTGCCCTTAGCCTAACCCTAAGATTTCCCTTCCATTAGCCTAACCCTAAACCTAACCCTCCCCTTTCATTACCCTAACCCTCAATTCCCCGCAGCCTAAAACTCCCCATAGAGTGTCACACACCTCAAATCCATGCGGCGTGTGCGACGGGCCGGAGTTTTCAGAAAAGTGCTACTGCGCATGCTTAGTAATTTTGTAACGTAATCTACTTTACTTCTTACCGCGTATACGCAATCTACGTTGCAAGAAGTAATGTAGATTACGTAGATTGCGCAGTAGCTCTGCATACGGCCCTTAATCTTTAACCTCCTAATGACTAGTTTGTCGGAGTATATTCTGGCATCACTATGGCACAACTGAACAGGAGACACTGCAACTTTTCAGCAAATATTTCCAATCACACAATTAAAATACAGTTTCTCTAGATATCTTACCAGTGTTCAAAAATGCTCCAAAATCTTTTGAAACGGTCTGTGATTGTCATAAAACACAGGACTTACCACATATCAGCGGCACTCTCTAGCCATGCCTGCACTCTCTCTTCACGGAGGTGCCACTCTCCATGGTGACAGCCTCCTGTGACAGGACAGAACAGACAGAATAGTGACAGAATGCCTGCACGATCTCTGGTGGTGTCTAAAAAAGTTTTTTCCCCTACTAGAGTGCACTCTGAGGTAAGTTCTATTGAGATGATGCTCACCTAGTCCCCCTCTTAGGGTGATGACATTTAATGTGAACTCTGGCTTTTGTTCTTCTCACTCAACCGTCATTTACATGTAAAGGAGATATAAAGAAAACCGAAAGCTTGTCCTTGTGATATATTATATATACCGGTACAACAAAGTTGCACTCACCTTATTTATTCTTTATGGTATAGCGTTGAATAAGATTTTTGGCCAGGTTATTATCCCCATCCTCTTGAGATGGAAACATTCACTTCCAATTATGGTTTCTATTCGTATTGCTGAAAAGGTAGTATTATATATGAAGTTGATATAAAGAAAACCGAAAGTTGGTCCTCGTGAAATACAGTGATTATATCACATATACCAGTACAACTGTGTTGATTTTAATTCTTAAAAGTCTCAATTCAGATTTCACATCATACATAAATAAAAACAAAAAAGGTAGCATCCATTATAGTTTTATTGTGTCCTAAGGTTATGGATGAGAACCCCCCTTCAGGGGGGGCCGTGCTACCATGAACCCTGCTCTTTATAGGTGAAAAATAGCCCCAAGATTAACAAAAGAAGGGGATACCATGGGCAGTCTATAACTTATTATTATTATCATTTATTTACAAGGTGCCACAAGGTGCCCGCAGCGCTGTACAAAAAACAACAAAATACAGTACAGACATACAGGGTAGGGATGGACAGCATAGTATATATTAAATACAATATGACTATAAAAATATCACAGAAAAACAATAAAGTGAAGCAAGCACAGAATGCAAGGCAAAATGCGAGGTGAGCGAGTGAGTGATTGAGTGAGTGAGAGGCTGAGAGGGAGCCATCAGGTGGGGATTGGGTAAAAGGGTAGCAGAGGGGGACAAGAGGGTACAAAGTGAGGAGGGAGTGGTGGAGGAAGGAACAATACTAGGATGGAGGGCCCTGCTCGTGCGAGCTAACACACTATGTGGGAGGGAATAACTTACAGAAGACATAAGGAGAGGAAAGGAAGTGGACTGCTGGTGTGAGCGGAGGAGAGTGGGAAGGAAGAGAAGGGATAGATGAAGAATGCAGTGTGGGTGTTCAGTGGAGGAGGGGTAGGGTAGCCTGAACAGATGCGTTTTGAGTGAACGCTTGAAGACCTGCAATGTGGGGGAGAGTCTGACTGAAGAAGGAAGGTCATTCCAGTGCAGAGATGCAGCACGGGAGAAGTCCTGGATATGGGCGTGAGATGTGGTTATCAGTAAAGAGGTCAGACAGCGCTGGTTAGCAGAACGCAGAGGGTGGGAAGGGGTGTGCATGTTGATGAGGGAAGAGAAGTAAGGAGCAGTGGATGAGGAAATGGCCTTAAAGGTGAGGGTAAGGAATTTAAAGAGAGGTCTGAAGCGGACAGAAAGACAGTGGAGGGTTTGACATAAAGGAGAGGCCGAGATAGAGTGGCATGAGAGGAAGATGAGCCTGGAGGCAGCATTGAGTATAGATTAAAGGGGGGCAAGATGGGTGAGCGGGAGTCCTATGAGGAGAAGGTTACAGTAGTCGAGGCATGATGTGACTAGAGAGTGAAGAGTTTTAGTAGCTTCATTGGTGAGGAAGGGACATATGCGAGCAATGTTGCGTAGGAGGAAACGACAAGAATGAGAGAGGGCATGGATGTGTGGTATAAAGGAAAGTGAGGAGTCAAGGATGACACCTTCATCCTTAAAGACTGCACAGAAATCACTACCTTCCCTATAATAAAGACAGAGCCGGAGCTGGTTCGCCACATGATCTGGTCACACAAACGCGTTTCCACCGAATGAATTGGTCTTTTTCAAGGTAAGCCAATGGTGGTCTGCTTCCTGTTTAAATACTTTATATGACGTCATTTGGTCTTTACCTCCGGAATTATCCAAATGAATTATTTTTAGTGCATAATTAAATTTCATATATCGCTACAAAATCTACCCTTACAATATATAAATATATATTTAAAAGAGAAAAACTTCATATTCCTCCAGCAGCTAAAACTGACATGGGAAACTCCCTTAGAGGGGATACATACTTACAAACATCGCTACTTAAAAACAAAGTAAACCCGAAAACCAATCGAACCACCTTCCTGACTATAAGGGAAAAATACAAAAAAGGGAACAAGTTCAGCGCTCCAAGTCTCTGCAGGGATAGTGGGTATAAATCCGGCTGCTGCCTTCTGTGAAGTGTCCCAATCACACTTCTTTAGTATACAAATATATAGGAAGGGAGAAGGTGATAGCGCACAGACTAAATAATGTACATAATAGTAGGTGGTTGTCGTCGTGGTAGGCTGTAATAGGCACTTAACGCTGCAGGGAAGAGGTGGTGTGGAGAGAAAAAGAAAACACAATAGTGCAGATGGTCACTTCTCACATAGATATATGGATAAAGTTGCACTCACAGTTGGTAGGCTTGGTAGTATGCACGTCTAGGGGTCTTTTCCAGTCGTTTGCACAGGGGCTCCGTCCGTTCCGAGGGTGAGGGAAAAAACAAGAGAAATATAGTGTAGATCGTAGGTGTAAACAGCCGAATTGCATAGGTTAGGCTCACCAGATATTTCTCTTGTCGGAAAGTGTGTTAGATCCGTGTCAGATCTGTGTAGTGGTACCAGCTGGCGTGTAGCAGGGATCCCTTCTGCCAGCTGATTTCTGGCGCGCTAGTTGTCGGGGACTCCCTGTGACGTCACGGGGCCAGAGGTTGCTGTACTCGCGTCTGCCACGATTCTGGATGACATACCCCTCCACACCACCTCTTCCCTGCAGCATTAAGTGCCTATTACAGCCTACCACGACGACAACCACCTACTATTATGTACATTATTTAGTCTGTGCGCTATCACCTTCTCCCTTCCTATATATTTATAAGGGAAAAATAGGCTCCTGCTGTGGTGAAAAGAGAGGTATAGATTTATATGACGAGCCATCAATATTACACAATAAGAAAACTAATCCTAACTATAAAAGAGGAAGTAAAGAAGTATAAAACCATAATAAGACTCCAAGCCGAAGAAAACAATAAAAATAATCAAAAACAGCCTCAATACTACATTCAAAAAACTTATAGACATAGGACTCTCCCGTTCTTAGTGCCTCACCTATGCAGAACTTAAAAAACTAGAAAAAACCATCCTCATGCGTGTCCAAGAAGAAACCTCTGTTTATCAATCTAAAAGTAAGCGTTACCTAACTGTAAGGTACTGGAGGAAAGTGGGTGTATTTTCAAGCCTTTCTTTATGTTATGTAAGTGTTCCCCCTCCATCCATCTCTCAACCTCCTGGTGGTGCTTCCTATATACTGGAGGGAACACTTACATTCTATCATATAGACACAGTTCTTAGTGTCACATGTCATAAAGCTTCTGATATTATTTTCTTCTCCTGTCCTAGATGAAGTATAAGAATTTGGTGGTTTTACTTTTCACTGTTCTGCTGTTTGCAATCTGAATTGAGAATTTTAAGAAATAAAATAAATGTCTTTTTATATAGAATTTGACCAGAGACCCTTCATTTTTCAACGCTTTATTATCAAGAGAAAACAACGTGAGGATTGTGTGATTGGAAAGTTTATTGCTGAAAAGCCCAGTGTGTACCCTGCTTTACACTCAAATCTAATACTGCTTTCTAACCCGTGTTATTGCATGGTGAATTGCTAGGGTTAAAAAAAGCCATGTTGTAATACCATGTCTTACATGGGACTTTTAAAAAAAAGTGGACCAAAAAGGAGATTGGCAACTACAAAATACATAGCAGTGAATTGTGGAACTGCAGGTGGACCAGAACAAGACAGGCAACTACAGTAGTAGTTCTGCTATTCGCCGCTATGAATTAAGTAGTTGCCTGTCTCCTTTCTGGTCCAAAGGAGGAATTTTTAATGGATATACACAATTTTTCATGGATATGCACAGTACATATATACGGTATACACAATACATATATATGCATATGCATTCTACAAAAACATTCAACTGTACATATCCTCAACATCTATTTAAAAAAATACATCATACTTCAGGTTGTCACATAGAAATAGTAATACAAATAATGTGCAATGTAACTTATTCTCCACTAGTCACTTAAAGCAATATGGAATAGCCATACACAAATAATGGTACATCTTTAATTAAATCATTCTATCTTTGGCCCTTAAAGCCATGGGAATTTTGAAGCAGAATTTGACAGACTGCTTTTTCCTTCTGAAAAATGATCAAACCTAAACTGCAGGGATTACTGGCTTTGTGCCTACAGGGGAGGAAATAGCCCCATAAATATTTGCTCAAGATGTTAATAAATTTGAAGTGTTGACTTGAATAAAAAGTTTAAATGCTTTAGGCCTTGTGTTGTGCTTCCTGAACTGACTGGTTTTCTCAAGTAGAGGCCAACAGTACATATACAGTTGTCCTTAGGTGCTGAAATCTTAGATTAAGATGGGAAATGATTCATGATTTTGTAATTTGACTTTTATTCAGCACCAGACAGGTAGTAGGTGTCTTTATCATCTTCTTATTGTTTCAATAAGAAAATTAACTGAATTTTAAGTAATTTTATAGGCTTTATACCAAACCAATTACATAGAACACACAGTATTATTTGTCTTGTCATAAAAAATGGATGCCCCCTCCTGGAATTTGTTTCCTCTGTGTTGATGGATGAAGATAGCCTGGGCTCTTGCAGGGTCTTAAGGTTGCTTATTCCTCCCTTAGCATAAAGTCCTATTTGCAATAGCTATTTTCTTGGATACTTTTGATTGGACCTCCTTGGTAATGGGACTATCAATGCTAAACTTTAGTAAGAGATGAGATAATGGAGCAAGATACTTTTCTGAAATTGTCTCCAATGGTGGAACTACCAATAATCATTTAAGAAGTAAAGGGAAATTGGGGCAATATCAACTACTGAAAGATCCAATACAAAAAGTAAGCAGGACTAGCATACCATTTTAACTGATGTTACAGAGGTTTATAGTGCAGAGAGCATCCTATTTACCAGCAGAAAATGCAGAGAGCATACTTGTAGCCATCAACCAATACATACACACCATGGGCTCGATCCAGTGGTAAGCTTACGCCAGCTGGCACAAAATATCATGCTGGGTTTTTATTTGCGCATGCTCAGAAGTGAAGCACATGTGAATGGTAGCTATCCAAACCCTATCGTAAATGGCTGTGCATTGGTTTGTGTTCTGAAGGACATTTCATGGGTGTGTATCCGTGCAGGCAGGTAGTCAAGGAATCTTCTGGGTGTGCCCAAGCAACTGCACCCAATCAATATCTGAACGTGACCTTCTGTACGCTGGACATACGCTGAATCATATGCACTTGCTAGGGGTCACGTCTAAGTCCATAACGTATCTTCATGGCATACAAAAATCATGACCGAAATTTGGGCAGTTCTCCCGGTCTCCAGGGAGAGAAGGCAAATCTGCCATATAAGAGACTCCCCCTCTCATTATAGTAATCCCTATTATTGGAGTTTGTATGTTCTCCCTGCATGGGTTTCCTCCTGTATGCCATTTTAAGCAGAAGGACAGGGAATCCAGGCAGCAATAAACTGCCAACTTACTCATTTAAATATAGTGGAACACCCTGTACCTAGCACAGAGCACACAAAAGCAAACACGGGATGTGTCACTTTGCATTCTCCATGTTGTGCACATGCGATAACACATGCTGCATTTACGACTAAAACACAAGTGTAAGTGCAGCTCTGGATCAGCTCCATTATACTGTAGCATGTATGTTATAAAAGAATTATTGCATATTTGTGCATAATGGTTGTAGCTTTTTTCAGCTGGTATCAACTAACGATCTCAATCAGGAGATAAATATATATAAATTTCCTTTAAGGATCAAAGAAAATTAATTTGCTCCTTATTTGTTGTTGATTTGTTTCAACTACTTGTCTTAAATGCCCGCCCTAAATATATCTGATGTAGACAAATGCATGGTATTGTTATTAATATGGTAAGATACTAAATGTTGCTTTTATTGGACATAAAAAATGAATATCAGGAAATTTTACATGGTTTCCTCTTCATTAGTAGACAGATAAAAATGTGCAAAAAGTGCAAAAGGAACAGTTGAAAAAAAACACAAAAGATTTGGAGAAGGTGAACATGTTTTATTCTAGTTTTCTAGGATAATGTCTAGACATGAGATTCTCCTGGGGACAGAAACATTCATTTAAAAGTTACACAGCTTCTAGCTGCAGATGATGCAAAACACTGTGCAGAGTAAAACAATTAATAAAGTCTCATGATTTAGAACAAGCGGAATATCTCAGCTTCTTTCATAATCAGATTTGGTGTTTTATATGGACTGGGAATGGCGTCTTGCCAATGGTTTGGGGAATGCAAAAGTGTTCATCCTCCAACGGGAGGAATTAAATCATGAGGATGCTTGGGCTCAAATACTTTGTATAGAAGCCACATGAGTTTAGGTGGATGAGCTATTTCAATGACTTTCTGGGAATGGAAACTATTTTTTTTAAAGAAGTAATTCTACTGATTTTACCCCTGTAAAGTAAATGGAAGATTGTAGAGCTGGGTACCAGTTATGTACAATCTGGTAGATTTTAAGGATCAAACTTTACACATAAGGGGCTGGATCCAGACTTAAGAAGGAGCTTGTAATTAAGGGAGAAAGGTTACACCTGGGCAAATCCATGTTGATTTCAGGGGGAGTCAAGTTATTTGTATTTTTTACATGCAGGGGTATATCTTTGAACATCACAAAAAACAAAATTATAGATCAGAAAACAAGCGCTGACTATGAAATAGAAAACAACAGAGATGCGCCTGTGAATATATCGGCAACTAACGGCTTATAGTTAGCAATGTCAAATACGGTGTTATTTACAGTTCTCACACACCAATACTATTGTTCTCATCAGAAGTCAATGTACCAGCTCAGAAAAAATTCACAAGTGTCCAGTGCCGATAATAGAACTTTCACTAATAGATGTCTGTTGTAAATGTCGGAGGCTACGCACTCACTGCCTTCTTATGAGTAGCAGGAAAGTTCTTTTCTTTTAGAATAAAGTTCTAAGGTCTCCATCACTGCGTCTCTTCATGTCTCCTTTCCTTTGGAATGTCAGCCTCTCTCTCAATTCCCAGTCTCGGCTCACATCGGGCCGCAAATCCCCAGGGTGTAGATAGGATGAGAAAGAAGGGCAGGGGGAGAGAAACAAAGGAAGCGCCACTTCCTAGTGTAAAAAGTTATAAAGACAGATAGTCATAATAGAGTGTGGAACACTTTATAATAAATGTCCAGATGCGTTTAATTTAAAAACCACTGTCACAGTCTGCGCTATCCCGACGTCTCGGTCCGCACTCGTGACAGAAGTGCAGTATAGAAGCAGCAAACGCGTTTCAACCGGCCCTTCGGTCTTTTTATGTGATTTTTTTTGTGATATATCTTTGATTTGCTTACTGCACACAGATAGTGACCAGCTTTACTAATTACACTGTTATTTAGACTTGGCCTAGGAAACATCACCCCTAAACTCTAATACTGTTTTCAACAGATGAAATATGACTCCCCTGCATTCAAAATGGTTTAGCCCAGGAATAACTTTACTCTCTTAATTTCAAGCTTTTTCTTAAGCCCAAGTTCTGTAATGAAAACAGCTATTTGTAACTTGTTGTATAAAGATTTGATCCAGTGATGGGTGTAGGTGATTCAAAATGGTGCCTTCAGCAATGTACATGTATATGTAGCTCAACGTGGTTTTTTTTGTGTTTGGTACTGACTTGGCATTGAGCTAATAGGCAAAAGGAAGTGCAAGAATTTGGACAACAGTTTAAACACATGAAAATACAGGTATTAAACTGAAACTCCTGTTGAGGGTGCATTCACACAGTTATGTTTATTAGTCTTTGGACACTTTTGGACACTTAAGAGTGAGTTAGATGCGGACAGAACTGCACCTACCTCACCCATGCTGCCCCTAACCTGCCCCCTGTTTTAGGTACCTTATGGCACTTAAGAGTAACAAAGGGCTACCTTATCTTAAGAAGGAAACTATGCATGGAGAACGACTCTCCCCACCTCCCCCCGCCCTCCCTGGCTAATCTTAATACCCCCCCCACCTAAAACCTCCCCAAGCTGGCATTAGCAGACCTAACTGGTACGTAGATTGTGTAAATGAACAATTAAGAATCTCAGAATTTCGTGAAATTCCGCACTTAAGAAGCCAGAACGTCTTAAGGGTGAATCAGGTTCTTTATGTGGGCTGCATGCCATGTGTTTTCACTCTAATATTTTTAAACACTGACTTTCAAACCTTTATTGACTTGCTGGTTATCCTATGGATTTATGACATGTACAGCAAACCTGGGACCTGATTGAGAGCTATGAAACATGAATTCCCTGTTATCTGCCTTGTCCCTGATTAACATTTAAGAGGAATTTAGGTGCAGTCGGATCCACGCTTAACTGTCATGTCCAGCCCCACAACCTGCCCTTCAAAGATTTCAAAGTTAATGTAATTGAACTAAACAAATTGACAACTAAGTCATTTATGCTGAAAAATACCAACGTTTCAGTACAGTTTATGTACTTTCCTCAGGGTGCATACAAAGCAAATGAACAAACAAGTGTATTTATAGACAATAATATCACTCACTCCAATGTGTCACCTCCTCCCAAGCAAACGAGTGGTGCTGGGCTCCGGGTGTCGAACACACCAGGGCAGATGCACCGGGAGTGACACGTCCGGGTCCGCAGTGTCACTCGCTGCCCTGGCAATGGGACAACAAACAGGTTACACAAAATGCCGCATGTAGAATAAAAAATCAATCAAAATGTTCATCAGAGATAGGTCAGAGATAACAAGAGCATAAGAGAGTGATAAATCACAATAAATAGGGAAAAACCGCTAACATAATGGCAGGCACATAACCGCTGAATAGCATAACATCCCTAAATGGAAACAATATAAGTCAATCAAATAGGTTACTACTAGAGTAAACAAGACAGACTGCATTGTTCATTGAGACCTGATGGGGCAATAGTTCTTAGTTCATAAATCCATCTTGACTTGCAGCGAGGTAGCATCTTGTCCCGATCTCCACCCCTTGCCGGGGAAGGGACATGGTCAAATATTTTATACCTTAAAGTGGATAAGTTATGTTTAAAAGTAGCAAAATGTTTTGCTACTGGTTGTTCCATACTTCTCCCTTCGAGGACAGCCCGAATGGCCGACCTGTGCAGGGCCATTCTATCCTTGAATTGCCTCTTTGTCTTCCCAACATACTGAAGTCCACAAGGACAGGTAATCAAATAAACGACAAACTTGGAGCTACATGTTAGATGATGACGGATCCTGTATCTACGCCCAGTGTGTGTGAATGCACAAAATGTGTGCCCTGTTCCAAGTACCGACATGTGGTGCAATTAGGGCACCCAAAGCACCCCCTTTTTAAAGTCAACGATCTCCTGAGTGTCACATCGTTATGCATCAGAAGATCTTTTAGGTTGGGTCCTCTTTTATAGCTTGCCATTATCCTGGTATCCTGTTCAATGTAGAACAGGATCTCTCATGACCATAGGCCAATATGTGTTGACGTTCTTTCTGATACTTTTGTGATGATCAGTGTAGGTATGAACAAACCGTAATCGATGCTGGATGGTTTTCTATGGGTTTGACAATACAGTCTCTTTAAGATCTTACCCATAATGGGCCTGATCCAGAACAATGCATCGGAGCGAATTTATGCGTGGCGGAGACGTAAAATCGCCTATTTCTAAGTACTGCTCATAGAAAATACGCTCATTAGCGTAGCATAATTGTGAACGTATGGGCCATTCACGTATTTGTCATGTAAATACTTACGTGTGGGTGTGCCAATTTTACGTGAGTCAACAATACGTTCGATTTACATGAAGTAGGTGGAGGTTTGTATGTAAAGTGTACAGTATGGGCGTGCTAAGTGGCGTACATTCACGTAGTCTATACGTCCGTTAGTGGACGTACGCTGTTACGCGGAAAAAAGTTAAGGTAGGGTTTGGGAAGCGGAACTCGGTGAAATACGTACATGCAAGGGGTGTGCCTAGGGGAGTGTATAGAACATACGTGTGCGAAAATATGTTACACATGGAAACGTATTGCACACGTAGTTCTGGATCTAATGAAGTTATGGTGGATGGGCCTATAGTAATGGGAATTGGGGCTATTATGGGGTATATATACACCATATGCAATGTATGTAATGGTAAGGTACATAAAAAAAAGTAAAGTAAATCAATAGTTAATCAAAAGTTAATCAAAAGTTGATCAGAGGTAAGTTTAGTCTTTATAGCAAAGCTCGGATGTGGTACGCTTTGGCGGTCCACTTGTTCCGGTAGATGGACGTGAAGGGGAGATTCCGATGGGTAGAGTGAAAGAGACACACAGATAGAGACACTAGTGCATTAACTTTGACTGAACAATGCAAGGATAAGGAGTCAAAAGTGCACTCACCCTTTCTGTGTCTTGCTGTAATGCATAATTCAGGGTATATTGTTGAGTGACTGCTGCTTTAGTAGAGTGGAGTTGATGCTGTCCTGTATGCGGGAAGGAGGTCCGTGGCTGTCCTATCCTTCCGTCTGTTTGGGAAATATGAAGCAGCAGATACCTAGTGCAGGAGTGAAGGATAGGTGGAGGGAAAGGGGAAGTAATATACTCGCCTTGGCTAGGTATCTGCTGCTTCATATTTCCCAAACAGACGGAGCATCAACTCCACTCTACTAAAGCAGCAGTCACTCAACAATATACCCTGAATTATGCATTACAGCAAGACACAGAAAGGGTGAGTGCACTTTTGACTCCTTATCCTTGCATTGGTCAGTCAAAGTTAATGCACTAGTGTCTCTATCTGTGTCTCTCCTTCACTCTACCCATCGGAATCTCCCCTTCACGTACATCTACCGGAACAAGTGGACCGCCAAAGCGTACCACATCTGAACTTTGCTATAAAGACTAAACTTACCTATGATCAACTTTTAATTAACTTTTGATTAACTATTGATTTACTTAACTTTTTGATGTACCTTACCATTACATACATTGCATATGGTGTATATATACCCCATAATAGCCCCAATTCCCATTACTATAGGCCCATCCACCATAACTTCATTTCATTAAATCCTATTGTACATTTCCCAATTGGCCTGCGCGCTACCAGTCCCTTAATACCCTCTATCTACTATAGCAATTTCTGTCTTTTATTGGGGACAGTTTCAGGGACCAGCAGCCTCGCCCCACCCCTCAACACCCATCGCCCAAAATACTGTTAGCGCTAAAACCACACCATTCCGATATAATGGGACGGATGGTGGAATTATGGAGATTTTTGTGAATCTTGGGTAGAGTATAAAGTAAAGGGGTGACTGGAAATTCTGTGATCAAATAATCGTGGTTGTGATTAGTAATTAAGCCGATGTCTAAAGCAGATTTAAGAAAAGTATCTAGGTCTCTTTTATAGATGCCCGTCAGATCTTGGTGTAATTGTAGATAAATTGAACCGTAATTGAGCTGTCTGTAAGCTTCTGCAATATAGTCTGAATGATGAACGATTGCGCCAATTTTTGATGCGTTGTCACAAGTATTAAATTCCATCAGCCGGGAGAAGCTCTTGATGGAAACATTGGTTGTAGGTTCAAAAGTAGATTTTTTCTTAAAGAGTATAGAGGTCGTAGACTGTTCAGTGTCTTGGTAGAACTCACGTACTTTAATCTGACATTGGAAATGAAAGGTTTCTACCTTCCAATTGAATTCATTATGTCTCGTTTTTGGGACAAAAGTTAAGCCTTTATTTAACACTTTCTTTTCCACAAAGGATAATTCTCTTGATGAAAGATTGAAGACTATGGGGCTAATCCATCGTTTGTACGGTGGCCGTATGCGTAAGAATGGCAGAAATGCCATTCTGCACATGCGCCGGACATATTTTGAAAAAGAGCTCCAACATGGCTTGAAACAGTAAATGTGTATTCCCCCGCAAATCTTCTCACCACCGCCAGCACCAGGACAAGCATCAGCACCTCATCTCCCCAGCAGGACATCGGAAACCCGGGGCACGGACCGCAAAAGGGACTCTTTCTAGGTCGCTGGGTTGTTCTGTTCTTCTGGTACGAGGGGAAGGGAATTGTAGGGGAAAGTGTGTTTTTAGTGTTTTTCATGTCTGTTTAGTGTATGTATGCTTGATTTATGAGAAAGCAATACATTTTCTAAACGTACTTCACTTGATTTTTTTTTCTCCTTTTTCCTGGGAATAACTGGAAAAGATTGGAGCCACTGGAAATACACAGGACACCAGAATATCTAAAGTTATTAATGCTGCCTGCCACTTTATAAATCTGCCTAGACACTGTATCTATATTGTATCTATCTGTAGTTATTACTGTTGATACACTATATAGATAGTTTTAGGGTGCTACTTTTTAATGCAGTAATTGTTAACTTTCAATTTTATTTATTAGTGTAGAATCATTAGAGGGATTTTATATTTTGTCTGAGTTTCTTTAAATAGGATGGTAGACTCTAATTCCCTTTAGTTTCAGCAGCTATTATATATTACGCTAGATCTTCATTTAATTTTTGAGTTTTAAGATACTATATTGCATGCTTCTTCATCTCAGCCAGACCCACTAAAGTATGGTCTTCCATACTCCCAACTACTTAGGGATTATCAAATTACAAATGATTCTCAAGAATGTATTGACCAAATGCGATTGATGTGCTCCAAGTTTGCAGTGAAGGGATATGAATGGAAAATCCTTAATGAAATTATGGGTAAGATCCTTAAGATTCCTAAAGAGACTGTATTGTCCTCTAAATGACGAAGAGGCAATTCAAGGAGAGAATGGCCCTGCACAGGTCGGCCATTCGGGCCGCCCTCGAAGGGAGAAGTAAAATTTCGCTACTTTTAAACATAACTTATACAAAATAATAGACCATGTCCCTTCCCCCACAAGGGGTGGAGATCGGGACAAGATGTCACTGCGAAGCAAGATGGATTTATGAACTAAGAACTATTGCCCCATCAGGTCTCAATGAACGATGCAGTCCGTCTTGTTTTCTCTAGTAGTAACCTATTTGATTGACTTATATTATTGCCATTTAGGGACGTTATGCTATTCAGCGGTTATGTGCCTGCCATTATGTTAGCGGTTTTTCCCTATTTATTATTAACAGATCCAAACAAAAAAGAATATAACACCCTTATCTCCTCTCTCCTCTGACCCCTCTGGGATCTTCAACCTTTCTTCAAAATCCTTAACTAGAGATTAGTTGTCCCTATTGAGGAAGGGCCTCAAGTTCTCTCCAACTTCTGGGCCAAACTTTTTGAATTATTTTTGGAACTGAATAATTACGTTCGGTCACTGTACAGACAAAGATTTTTTGCTGCACGTGACAGTAAAACAAAGGACAACACGAATACAACAACCTTGATGGATAGTTTGACTGCCCAAGATTTTGAAGGTATTAAGATACTTCAAAGTCTCCTGAATGAGAACTCCACTTTTCTAACATTGCCTACATGTGACTATGTTGACTTCCAAACTCAGGTACAGGTTGCTCTCAACCAAACTCCCTTTAAGAGGAAGTCTCGGTTTTATCCACTACAGCAAAAAAATGGTATTGTGGATTCTTTCTACCAGAATACACTTTCTGATTTAAGGGTCTTATGTCAGAAAAAATCCAGAGAGTTACAATATAACTCAAACCTCACATCTGGGGAGAAAAAGGCTCTGAAGGTGCTGGTGGATGACCCCACAATTATCATAAAAGAGGCTGACAAGGGGGGTGGTGTTGTCGTCCAGGATTTGGACCAGTATCTGGCAGAAGCCAATAGACAACTGAGCGACCCCAGATACTATACTCTACTGGATGGCAACCCCACCCCTAATTTTCAGAGACAATTGGAATTGAATTTACAAAAAGCACTGACAGATGGCATAATAGATAAGACTCATTTAGATTTTTTTTATTTCCAAAACACCCAATTACACCCATCTACTATCATCTGCCAAAGATACATAAGTCGCTGACCAGTCCGCCGGGCCGTAAAATCATTTCCGGGATTGGTTCTTTGACGTCCAACCTTTCTTTTTATATTGACTCTTTTTTGTAAAATTATGCTGTCTCTCAGAGAGCTCATCTGCAAGATTCCACTCAATTGCTCCAACTCCTGGCCAAGATTTTGTGGAAACCGACATATCGGTTTTTCACTTGTGACGCACAGGCCCTCTACTCCAATATCCCTCGTGATAGAGGAGTGGAGGCGGTGCGTACACACTTGTTCAGGAGAGGTGAGCTCTCTGAGAGACACCAACAGTTCATTATTCAGTTAATCGAATTTATTTTGAGTCATAATTATTTTCTTTTTTCCAAACGGTTTGATTTACAGATTCTTGGAACGGCGATGGGGACCAGGTTCGCGCCGAGCTTCGCGAACCTATACATGGGCCTCTTTGAAGAAGCGGAGCTGGCGCACACCTGGTCCTCTATCGCCGTTACATCGATGATTTGGGTTTTTTTTGGGATGGCCCGGCTGACTCAGTAGGCGACTTTGTATCCACCCTCAACTAGAACTCATATAATCTTTCCTTTTCTTACATCCAAAATCCGTTGCAGATAGATTTTCTGGATGTCTCTATTTCAGCACATGAGGGAGTGATATCCACTAGCACCTTTATTAAGCCTGTTGACGCTAACAATTACATCAGTTATACAAGTAATCACAAAAAAAAGTGGTTGTCTTACATTCCAAAGGGGCAGTTGTGCCGAATCAGGCGCAACTGCTCCTCATTGGAAAGTTTCCAACCACAAGCTCAGGACATGCTTGAATCTTTCAGACCTAAGAAATATCCCAAACCTCTGCTAGAGGAGGCCATGGAACAGGTTACCTCTATGGATAGAGAGACTCTGTTGAGTTATAAATCTAAAGCAACACCTCATACCTCTATTAAACAGAATACCTATAAAGCAAATCCTACCTTTGTATTGGGATATAATTGGGATTGTTAAAATTCTGAGGAAAAACTATCAAACTCTGAAATTAGACCCTCTACTTAAGAGCGTCCTTCCATCCAAACCAATGGTGGTATTTAGACGTGCTAGAAACCTGGGGAGCTTTCTGGACCCCAGCTTTCTGGACCCAGCTTTCTGGACGTCAAACCATGATCTACTATAAACAAGGGTTCTCAGGAAAATGGCTCTAGGCCCTCCTCTTTTAATTTTTTGAAGGATAAAATAATGGGGTGCTTTCGCTGTGGCGCCTCTCGATGCACTACCTGCAATTCGGTTACATCCAAGTCCACCCAGTTCCAATTCTTTAGTAATAAGAAAATCTTCCCTATGAGGTCATATATTAACTGTTCGAGTCAATATGTAGTCTATTTAATGACCTGTAGGTGTGGTCTTCAGTATGTGGGACGCACCACCCACATGCTGAAGACCCGCTTTATGGAACATAGAAGGCACATTTTACATAAAATCAACAACACAGGATGGCCAATCATTGGTTAGAGGTTCATAGAGACCAACCCTTCTCTTTCACTGTGGTGGGAATAGAATGTGTTCCCCCCACTGCCAGAGGGGGGAACCGTTTTGCAAAGCTCCATAGAAGAGAGGCCTTCTGGATGAAGGCATTACAAACCCTGAACCTGGAAGGCCTCAATGAATGTGTCGATTTTGATTTTGGGGATTAATTTTGTTTTTGTTACTGTTTTTTACCCCAACATATGGGTATGTTTTTTAGGTTATTATATCCCAGGTTTCTGATTAAGTGATTTTCATTTTTTATTTAATTATTTTCTGTTTAATACTGTTGATTGTTTTCATATCCATACACATATCATATCCATACACACTAAGTATTACTTTATAAAATAATTTTGGGTATAAACACTTTCCCACCGCTTAAGCATTTGTGCTATACTATAAGAAAGTTTTTCTGACAATATTATATTTTATAAATATACTTTTTTATTGTTATATACCTTAGTATACAATGGTTAATATTTTATTGTCTCACATACAAAGGTTTGGTATCTAGTCTTTCAATTACACAGTAAATCGAAATAGTGATAAAATTTTAAATTGAATAAAATAAATAAAAAATAAATAAAATATTGAAAAAATTTTTAAAATAAAAAAATAAAAAACAATAAACATAAATAAAAACATAGAAATAAATAATTACTGCACATTAATATATTTTTTAGGCTCACCTCTCTTGGGAATGTTGTTATAATAATTCCTGTTAATAACATTTATGGTTTGTGATAACATCATCATTATTATTACTTATCCATCTTTTTGTATCATTTTGTTTCTATTTATTTGGGTTTTCTAATATTGTATTTATTATTTTTTATTTTATTTTATTGTTTAATTATTTAATATTTGGTATCTATCAATTTTGCTTGCATATGGTTCCCATTTATATGCACAAAACGCTGCATTTTCCATGGTTGTATCCCTTTACAATTTTTATTATCCTATCACCTTTGTGAGTTTCCAATTGTTTGCTGATGGTGTGTTTCCTGATAGTGGATACCTTTCTTAGCTATAGTAACATACAAAAATAATCTCATGTATGTGAGTTAGTGGCCAATATATATTGTTGCCCAATTGTCTATTTATTTATATTTATAGCGGTATTTATATCTTCATTTATGTACCTAATCTTTATTTAATTATTTAATTATTTCTGTTTATTTATAATTGTATTTTTCTTTAGTTTGTGCAAGGTATTTTCTGGTATTCCAAAATTTCATTATTATTTTATTTTAGACTTTAAATAGTGCGCCCTGCTTCCCGATTGGTTGGAGGACCGGAGAAGGTGAGTATGATTGGCTGCCAGCTGTCATGTGAGTAATCCAAGATGGCGGCACCCATGGACCGGAGTACCGCCGCATCTTGCCGCCAAAATCCACGCGGAAGACGCCGGGAGCAGATGCCTGTGACCTAATGGTGAGTATCGGAGTCTGTCACTGTAATAGTGGCAGACTCCGGGAAAAGCACAGCGCCGGGCCCCGTACAGCAGAGAGCCGACGCACGGGGTAAGTATCGTGACAGTGTTGGTTTAACATAACTGAGTTACCTAGGCCCCCAGCACAAAGCATATGCAACAATTCCATATACTTTTTATGTGCTCACAAGGTTGAATGCTACTGCAATGGAGTCACATAGCTAGCTGTGCAATCTCAGCCATGAGCAGCTTCCTGGAATAAGACATGCCGGACCATAATCACACTTAAGTGCAAAATCTCTGTGCGTATTTTTACGATCAGTTAAACTGCACACGCACAGAACCCAAATAAACGTATGGAAATTATGACCAACTGATTCACAGACACAGATGTCTGACTTAGACTGATGCAGGCATCGGCATGGAATGAGTCCCACATGCATGGCTACAAGGGCAAGCCTCTTAATGCAAATAAGTTGTAAACGGACTACTAATGTACACTATGGGTGTTTTAACAGAGTTAATACTAATTCAAAAGTAGAGGTGCCTTACGTAACATACACACAGAAAAAGTTAAGGTAGCCCTCAAACACTTGTAAGTTGGTGAACCATATCATTTAGTGTGAGGCTATGCTACATCAATTACTTAGTTGAGGCCACACATGCGGCTTGTTTTTAATCATTAGATGTGTTTTGTTTATGAAACAAGGCTTGTTTTTAAAATTCTATGCTGATTTTACATTTTGGGAAAGACTTCAACCATGTAAACGCATCCATTTTTTTTGTTTTATTTTTTCCCTTTAAATTTTGCAACCCAACACCATTAGATTTACTTATTTAACTGTATTGGTTGTTTGTGTTGTTTATCTTCTTTAAATGTAATTTTTTTTAAAGTTTTCTGAAACTCTATATGTAATGGATCGTTGTATTTATAACTTTATGCAGTATGTAGTTATGTGTTTTTTTTAAAATCTTTTTCTTTTTTATTTTGTAGATTAATTTTAGAATATTTAACATTACAATGCAAAGTATCAATGCAATGCAGTACAATGCAATGCAAATCATGTGTCAATGAACACTGAGGATATAACAATGAGTACATATGTTGAGACATATCCTCTCTAAAGACGACAGAGAACAATAAATGTAAACATGTTTATAAGCCATATTAAGTGAAAGTATGGTTGGGAGAAAGGAGAGGAAGGGGTGGGGTGATAGGGGGAGGAAAGTGGAGGGAGGTACACCATCCTTTAAAATACATTTACAGGAGACCAGGCATTGATTGATTGGTACTGAAGTACCATGGAGACCATGTACCGTAGAACTTATGTACTGTGTTATTTTGAAGGCTGGTGATATACTCCATGGATGGCACATAATTGAATGATAATATAGCATTATCAACCTTACTAAAGAACTGTGGAATTCAACACCAGTTAACCATTGCATATACCCCTGAACAAAATGGAGTCAGTGAGAGAGCTAACAGAACCATTGTAGGAAGGGTGCGAGCAATGCTACATGACGCAGGTCTGGAAAAATGTTTCTGGGCAGAGGCAGTATCAACAGTTGTTTATCTTAAGAATCATCATTACTGAGCCTTGTAGTAATATGTGTCAGCATGTTAAGCCTTCTAAGCATGCTGCGCTGTATCCAGTGCAAAAAAAAAATACAGTGTAAAAAAAACATACAGAAAACATTTACATACATGTGTGCATAAAATAAACATTTGCAATCCATAATATTTCCCCCTATAAAATTATGACAGGTGGCCACACTGTTTTGTATTAAATTACTTGTAAACTAAAGAGTGTTGCATAAAGTAATAAAAAATCTTTCTGACTCACCGTTTAGCTCTCATCATTCTTGGGACTAGTTGCTTGTAGTTTTTCCTTTCTTTGAAGTAATTCTTCTCTTGTTGATTGAAGAATCTTGTCCGCTTGCGTGCAGAAGATGTTTCGGTCCTGCCTTCTGCTCTTCGGCCTCTTCTGGCACTTGCCCCGACGACAGGCACCGTCCTCTTCTTGGGCGCCGCTCCTAATGACCATTTGGACACTAGAGGGCACCCTTTTATAGAAATTATGACATCATAAACACTAGAGCGCCCACTAGAGGCCACTTTACAAGTAATTTAATAGAAAACAGTGTGGCCACTTGTCGTAATTTTACAGAGTAGGGGGCAATATTATGGATTGCAAATGTTTATTTTTTAACGATGGCAATATTATGGATTGCAAATGTTTATTTGTATTTCTGTATGTTTTTTTTACACTGTATATTTTTGCACCAGATACAGCGCAGCATGTTTAGAAGGCTTAACATGCTGACGCTGATATTACTACAAGACTCAGCAATGCTGAGGGGGGTTGCTCAGTTACTGCACCTAGGTGGCGCTGTTGCAAACAGTCAATAAAGTTTTGGGGTCTTATTCAGAGATACATTTTCCCAGCCAGTTCTGTGCGTATTTTTAAGTACGTTTCAACTGCACATGTGTAGTAACTTTATTTACGCAATTGACGTTGCTGATATGCACGGAAGTACCCTATGGACGGACCTGTGAATCGCACGTGGATACACACATCTGGACATGCAAAGGAAAAATACGCACGGGAGAATTTAAATAAAAATGGGGGGGGGCATTTAAATGAAGGAAAGTGGGCGCGATTATCAAGATACGCACAGACGGAGGACATATACGCACAGAACTCCACACAGAAAGTTACACCTAGTCTATGGAGGCGGAAGTCTCCGAGAGCATGGATTAGCAAGGGGAGTGACTGGAGTTTTGGTGGGTGTTCCTTGCTCCGTCCCTGCATATATTTGCGGGCCGATCGGGACACAGATCTCTGAATACGATCCTTGTTATCTATCTTGGCTGATCAAGAGCACATGTCTGCCTGTGTCTCTCCTTTGTGATCCGTGCCTTTTGCTACAGTAACCTACGGATTTTAGGGCCACACTTGCTCTGGTCTTCCTCTTTATCCTCAGTCAATTTCAGTTACACCTGAGTTCCCCAGCTGTGTATCTGCATCACAACTCCATAACATTGGCATCAGAGCTGTCTGTGGGTGTGGCCATATTGCATGGAATCATCTGATCATTGTGGACCAATCGCATGTTGTCCTAGCTGATCACATGTCCTGACTTCCCAATAGAAGCGCAGCGCAGTCTGTTTAAGTCTCTGGCACAGTCTTATCTGTGCCAGTACAGCAAGTCCCTTAGTACAGTGTTCCCCAACCTCAGTCCTCAGGGACCACTAACAGTCCATATTTTCTAGGTTTCCTTAAAGAATCACAAGTGATATAATGAGCAGCAGCTGTGGAGCTTTTAAAATGTGACAGTTAGTAATGAACACACCTGTGCTCCAGCAGTGAGACCTGGAAAACATGCACTGTTAGTGGTCCCTGAGGACTGAGGTTGGGGAACACTCCCTTAGTATATGTTCCTGCTTCCTGTGTCTCCTCATGCATACCCAGTCTTCCATGTCTGCATTACCGTTCCTGTAACTGCTTGTCACCTTCAGCAGTCCTGTTTGCTATTCTGTTGCCTAGTGGCTTCTTAACCTCCAGTATTATCATCGCTGCTCAGACTGCTATAGTGTCATCAATGAAGCTCAAACAAGCTTACAGCTTCATCATCGCTGCCCAGACCTCTATAATCTCATGACCACAGCTCAGGATGCCATTGGTATCACTACTGCTGCTCAGTCTGCCATCCGTATTACCATCTCTGCTCAGTCAGCATCAGCATCATCACTGCAGCTAAGGCTGCCATCAGCAACATCATCACTGCTAACTCAGTGTCAGCATCATCATCACAGTTTTCTGCTCCTTGCTCAGTCTCAGTTTTTATTCTCAATTGTAGACTCAGAAAATGAATATGCAGCATTACTGTAATATTACAGGATTGCAATACCTTCTATATTATATGTCAGCATGTAATACATAAGCAGGCATGCTAATTTCTTCACTGTATTACCCTACAAGGAATTTTTCACCATCACTCTCAGCAGTGTTAGTGACGGTAACAGATTATCTTTCATTTTGAAGTTTTATGAAAACCATGAAACATCTACTGCAGTAATTCTCATTTTTTTTTATTTTTTTAAAGCAACTATTTATACAATTATGGATCCTTCTTTCAAGTGTTCACATATGACGACACATACGGTTTTAATTTAATACTTGATGTACAGAGCAAATGAGAGGACTTTATTTGCTGTTGGGTGCATTAAATGTGACAGCCTGTGAGGTTAGTAGTTTCACCCAGAAGCTCTTTATGATACAACAGTCACATATTGAAATCATGAGGAAATCACATTGAATTAAGCTCAGCCTAGCCAGCTTAATGGGAAACACTCCACATATTGAATATGAAAAGGAATAAGAGCAGATTTAGCCCTTTTTGAATGTGGAGGAGTTAATACGCTTGCATGCCAAGTCTATGGAGCAGTGAGCGCCCTTACTGTGAGACCCCCAGAGTGTAAACTATTTATGGATAATCACTATTTTTATCATCCAACAGCTTTCATTATACATGATTTTCAGCTGATATAGTATTCAATCTGCAAAGAACTATAAGGATATAATGACAGGACTGGATTGAGGAATTCTAGGATCACGTCTGTTACATATGGAAAAAAATATTATACATGTATATTATCCTGCATATGCTGCTCAATATTCATAGGGGTCACACACCATACTTCAATGAAATTACAGGTGTGGGTCTCCTTTAGAAAAACAGAAACTTCTAACACATTCAGTGACAACTTTGGAATATGTCATTTTAGTTTCAATGGGACAATCCACGAAAATGAAATTTTGTGTGAAGTCAAATGTCACATTTTATTAGCTGAAAAATACGGTATCAGTAAAATGTAACCTTCTGTTCCTTCTCAAAGTAAAGTTTGATGGCTTATTTTTTATTCATATTTTCTAAGTCAAAATTCCATGTACATACGGCCAATCATAGATGGCTGATTCTGGGTTTTTTTAGTGGTGAATCTTATTTTTGTTGGAGAGGAGTGTTCTCCTGTTACTCTCTCTACTCTATTCTTCTGGCAGGCGGGGAAGTCGAAAAAGATGTCGACATACTACTACAACTGTGCATGCACGAAGCGTATTAATGATGTTTGGAGATTAGCAATAGACTCTTATACTAATTATAAGCATATTAACACAGTGTATAAACTGCCTACCACTACTGTGTCTAATGCTGTATATGGAAATTCTGTTACTGCATTACCCTGCATAACTGCTGAGAAATTAACCCTGGTTGCATGGCAATTTTCTAGGGGCGAAGGAGCTGTGCAATCACACAGGGTGCACCACAAAGCTGCCCCCAAACTGCAGTCACATAGACTCAGCTCACATACACCCCTGCCGTGTCAGATAGCAGATGTGACTGACATCATTCACATAAACAGTACGAGTTATACAGGGCTCTATGGAAGCCCTGTGGGACTAAACCTGTTTCATTGAATAATGCTGAACTAACATATATATCATTCATAGAAATAGATTTGGTTCTACAGACTCCCATAGTGACCCGTATAACCAGTACTGTTTATGTTAGTTAGGGCAGAGTCATTCAAGCACAGTGCTGTGAAGGAAGGAGGCAGATGGAGAAGAAGACAGCAAAGGTAAGTCTGTTTAGAATAGGTTATAAAGAGAAAAGCAGAAATGGAAGCTGGAGACACATAAAAGTGTCAGAATTGGAGAATGGATGCATGTTCAAGGAGCAGAATTGGAGGTTGGATGCACATACAGGTCACACAGCAGCCTCACTTTTGTTTGAAGAGAGTAGAGAGTAATGGCTGGTGGTCACTGATATGTTGTCTATATAGAATGGAGGTCACTAGATCAATCTGTACTGGGTTGCTATATTGTGTGGTGATCACTAGGATGCTACCAACATTGGGCTGGATCCAGACCTTGTTATGTGCATGAACTTAGTTACTCAAGGGCTAAACCATGTTGATTTCAGGGGAGTCATATTTCATCTGTTGAAAACAGTATTAGAGTTGAGAGGTGATGTTTCCTCTCCCAAGTCTAAATAACAGTGTGATAGTAAAGCTGGTCAGTATCTGTGTGCAGTAAGCAATTTAAAGATATATCTCTGCATGCAAAGAATACAATTAACTTGGCTCCCCCTGAAATCAACATGGTTTAGCCCTTGAGTAACTAAGTTCATTCACTTAACAAGGTCTGGATCCAGCCCATTGTACCTACAGGTCACTATAAATGTCTTTATTTGTATTGTGAAATACTAGTCATTAGATGTTGTATTATATTGCAACTCTTTTAAATAATTGGCTCTGCATAACTCCACCCATATTATACATTTGTTAGCCTCAACAATTGTTAATCTTGGCCACATGTGACCACCTGAAGATTTTTTCCAAGGCCAATTTGAATTCCCAATCCACCCCTAGGTAACATCACCTGTCACAAATCGCAGGTCTTACCATGTGAGAGGCTGTCTCTAGCCGTGCCCGTGCCTCTCCATCAAGGAGGTGCCACTCTCGGTAGTGGCAGCCTCCTGTTCAGTCTCCATTTTGCCTTGCAGTTCCCTATGCTTAAACCTGGTGCCAAGCAGCAGTATCCTCCGGTACATGGGTGCCGTCATATTGGATTTTGTTGTCTGATCTGTCCAGTCTATTGAATCCTTTCTCCCAATGTCACATGATCCGATTCTCTAATCCTGGCTAAGGGTGCTCTGTTTAAACCTGGAGCACTGTCTAAAAAACTGCCAGAACAACTTGGTCATTCAAAGTGCCTGGTTCTTTTGAAGGAAGCGCTTCTGCTAAGTCCAAGACCAAGTACAAGTCTAGCCTGTTCCAGTCCAGTCTGGTTCAGTTCAAATTCAAGACCGGCCTGTTCCAGTCCAGTCCAGTCTGGTTCAGCCCAAGTCCAGCCTGTTCCAGTCCAAGCTCAGCCTGATCAGTCCAGTCCAGTCTGGTTCAGTCAAGTCCAGTCCAGCCTGGTCCAGTCCTGTTCCTATCCACTACAGCATAGCACATGAGCAGATCATACATAAGACCTTCCAGCTTCCGCTACCCTGCTAAGCCCTTACTATGCCCCCGGGAACGTAGAACAAATACCTAATTCAGTCAAACCATGATACCCCCACTCCTTATCTCATGATTTGATGTGTACATAATAAAGGCTTGTTATTGTTGTTTTTGTTGTTGATCAAGGTAGCCAGAGCACATAATGGAAAGTGGTGCAAGATGGAATTGTCCTTGAGCTCTCCCAGCCACCCTTGCGTTGGACATACACAGTTTAGCAAACCAAGCCTTTCAGAAACAGGGATACTTTTGTGATTGAAATGCTTTGTTTGTTCAGGCTCCCAGACAAACTTATATAAAAAAAAAACATAAATCAAAAAAATACTAAATTGTGGGTTAGTTAGCCATTAGTCCATTGTTGTAGACAGCAGAGACTTCAGTGATGCGCTTTGCAATAGGGTGGCAGCTGTCATACTAGCAAAGGCTTGTTCCACAGATATTTGTCAGTTGATACAAATTTCATGATGTTGATGATGGTGAAGATGAAGGGACTGCCGACTGAGATTGCTTGTGCTGGGATCTCTCCTTGGTCCTGGTAGCTGATGCTGGACTGCTTGTACTGACATATGATTTTACAGATTTGGATAAATAAGGAGGGGGTGCCTAGATCTTTAACATCCTTGCCTCTACTTAGTTTGGCATTACACAGGGCACAGATGCCTTGACAACTGTTGACAGGATTTTGGTAAATATATTTCAATACAGAGGAGATGGATTTCTTGCTTCTTTGCCAAGGCAGGACAATGCACTTATCCCTGGCACAAATTGTTGGCCTTTCTACAAAAAAATCAACATAGTCATCCACATTTTTATTAACATGTACCACCATCATCTTAATCATTAGTGTCAGATCCACAATGATCTCCCTCTTCATGCTGCACAATTACGCATCCATAATAGCATCCTCTATTTTTGTGTCTGCACCGCCAGCATCATTAACAACTATACTACTGCTCATCATCACATTTGAAGAGGGCACAGAAATGGAGGAAGGGGACTTGTGTAGGAGCACAGTGTCTGAATTAGAAATGTCTGCCTCGTCTAGGAGTACATTGTCCGAATCAAAAATGTCTGACTCACACACAGCAATCATAGATACCCTTTACCTCTCTTCATGGACATGTCAGGTATGTGAACCCACAATGTCTTCTTGGGGCTTATTGTTCATTTTGGACACAGATTTGTCTGCTTTCAAAGTGATAGACTCAGCTTCAGGTCAATATGCCTGTGTTTGTCAGTGGCTTTACACTGCAGATTCTAATGCCTATAACAGTGCTAGCAGGACAGTGCTTGCAAATATAGGCCATGGTCTGAGCTTTTCATTACCACTGCATGTGGTGTATGGTACGTTCGCAATGTACTGTATCTGCACTTACATTTCCATACTTTGTGCTAAGGATTTAGAACCGGTGATTACTAACTTTTTGTTTTTGGAGTGCCTTTTCTTACTCTCTTACTTTCTTACTTCTTCCAATCCCTGGACTATATTTATTAATACATGTTGAAGACGAAATATGACTGGTAGTTCGAGAAATAGTACTGGGAAGCTCCTGTTCTGTATACTGCTCCATTATGTATGTACGCAAAAAAAAACAGGAGGATGGATACAGACGGATATATTGTGTGTGTGACAGACACTATTAGTGAGTGACCAGGAAAAATTCTGCTTTTAAACAGTTATTAAATAGAATGATGATACTGATGATGATATGCCTTATACAATCCAATGTACGCTGTACACAGTATCCGCTCCTTCAAACACATTAAATAGATGTGATATGTGACACTCTTAGGACCATATTCACATTTAAGAGTGAGTTAGGTGCAGACAGATCCACACCTAACTCACCCATACTGCCCCCTGACCCGCTCCCATTGTAGGAACCTTATGGCACTTAAGAGTACCATAGGTCTTCCATAAGCAACCGTGCGTATTTTATATCTTAAGAAGGAAAATACACATGGAGAAAGTCTCCCTCCTCCCTCCCTGGCTAAGTCCCTCCCCCCTCCCACTTCTAACTAAAACCTCCCTGAGGCGGCATTAGCACGCCTCCTTCTACCTAAACTACTCCATATGGTCTTTAAAGATGGCATACAGCCTTAGATATCAATACATTTCCATTACCAAGACTAATACATTTCTAATTACAGTATATGCATTGGTGCATTGCACCACTTATTGAAATAAA
>WWET01000695.1:464371-490088 GCA_011038615.1 Limnodynastes dumerilii
TCCTATATATATATATATTTTTTTTTTTTTAGAAAAGCAATAGTGAATTTACCATGAAAGAATGAATAAAAAGGAGATTTTTTTTTTACATATTGTGAATAAAAACATAAATCTAAATTTTTTGTTGGACAGCATCCTAAATGGTCATGGTAACATAAGTGTTTAGGAGTCTTTAGGGCCACCTAATAGCCAATTTATCTACTGAGCAAAGATCATCAGAGCCCTTTTTAGCGGACAGCGGTGTCTAGCTGTTGAGAAATGCTGTTCTGATGATTGCCACTAAAGTTAACATTCCATATGCCTTTAGTTGATCCCATAGATCTCACTTTATTTTTTTTATAGATGTGCATGTTATAGCACAAGTTGCCCAATGTACTAGATTATATTAGGAACAAAAGAAAGAAGACAAAGGGCACTGCATAGCATAATATTTTAATTAAAACCTGTGCTTTCATCAGTAACGTCTGTTAACGGTAGCCTTCCTAGCTGTTACATACACTTGTGGGTCGAGTAAGGGCAAAATAGGTACAAGGGTAGACCTCAGAAAAACCATGCTGACCTCCAGGGGAAAGCTAATTTAAACTGGGAATATAAAACTAGAGTTAAAAAGGTGAAGTTTATTAGCTATACTCTATTTTACAGATTAAACATGATTAAACTTGATTTCTGCATGCCTAATCCCTGCCATAGCAGGGCTTTGTATAGAATGGTCATTTTAAACTCTAGCCAAGTGAACCATGTGTCCTTGAACCGCTTATGAATAGATCTGCGTTCTGATTCCCCATATCCATTAGGTGTTCTATATTTACCAGGCAGTATTTGAGGGAATCTCCAGCAGAGTGAGATAAGTGTCTCATGCGGTACCGTTTAGGTTTGTTTAAGAAATTATCTTTTATAAGATGATATGGACATGTTACATGCCAGTTAAAAACCATAACAGTGGATTGTCAGGTAATTCAGCAACTAAATTCATTTAAATATATTTGAAATTAAATAATTTAATTTACTTAAATAGTTCATTTAGATATTTACACATGTGCACTGCTTTTCTTTTGGCACTTTGAAATTTTCAAGTCCCGACATGAGAAACACTGTATATGCGCATTGCATTCATGTTGGGACATTGTTATCTGCATTCAGAAGGGTCGCCTGGACAGCTCTCTGCTCTGACATTTAGTAAATATAATGAAAAGAATGGGGCGGTGAGGAGATGTGATATTTACATACATCACCATGTAAACTGAAGTTTTTATGGTGATGCATGGTATGAACTAGTGCTAAATAGCATATAAGGGAATAACTCACCCAGTTTTATTTTTTAGATATTTGTTCACTGTTCTTATATTTGTTACTTTTTGGAGCTGTATTAACAACTAAAAGTGAGTTAGGTACGGACAGATCTGCACCTAACTCACTTGTTGAGCACCTAACCCGGCCCCCCTCCTGTTTTTAGGTACCTTATGGCATTTAAGAGTGCTGTAGGACTATCTTAACTAACCATGCATAGGAAACTACACACATAGAATGGCTCTCACCGACTCCCCCTGCGCTCCCTGGCTAATCTAAATCCCTTCCCCCTCCCACTTCTAACTAAGCTCTACCTGAGGCGGCATAAGCACGCCTCTTTCTTCATAAACTACTCCGCGCAGTCTTTACAGATCTATGTACCTAACTGGTACGTAGATTGAGAAAATGTACTACTGCGCATGTGCAGTATTTACAGTTTATAAATTATGCACCTAAGAAGCCGGAGCCTCTTAGGTGTGAATCCGGTCCATTATTTGCAACTACTAAATTCTGTCGGCCTCTGAGGACACATATTAGAGTTTAGAATAGAATAGCTGAATAACGTCTTTGTGACCTTAAACATATTGGGGCAGATCCTGAACTACGCATTTCCGCGAATTTACGTGTGGCGGACATGAAAATTTGCAGATTTGTACGCACTGCGCATGCGCACCGCAGAAAATACGCACATTCACGTAGCGTATTTTCAAACGTATGGATAATTCACGTATTGCTAACGTAAATACTTACGTGTGGGCGTGACAAATTTACGTTAGTGACCAATACGTGCGTTTTACGTGAAGTAGGCGGGGGGTGGACCAATACGTTTGCGTGAAGTAGGCGGGGGTGGTATTTAAAGTGTACAGTATGGGCGTGCTAAGCTGCGTACGTTCGCGTAGTCTGTACGCCGGTTAGCGGACGTATTCTGTTACGTTAGGAAAAGTTAAGGTAGGGTTTGGGTCGCGTAATTTGAGAAAATACATCTGTGCAAGGGGTGTGCCGTGGGGAGTGTATTGACCTTACGTGTACGAAAATACGCACCGCTAAAATACGTACGCACACACGTAGTTCAGGATCTACCCTATAAAGGGTAATGACAGACTTTTGGCTGGAACAGAAATTTAATTTATTTTGAATCTTATATCAATCTTTAATCAATAAGATTTTGGAAGTGGCAATACAAAAGACCGCCAACTTACAAACACAGTCACCGCTTTGAGAAAGAGAATTGCGTCCTTGAAATGCGTCAGAGGTGACACCTGCCCAGACGACCCTGCTTGGCTTTTACCATTGGATGCTTCCCGGGACCCATGTCATTATACCTTGTGGATCATGCAACAACTATTTACATCTGACACTCTCTGTAGGATCGTCCCCAATTTCTGCTCTTCTATGTTTTAATGTGTGTTTTTTTTATACATTTTTGGAATTATTAAATACTTAATATTACATATATACTTCTTTTTCTATATGATGGACATGATGGAAGAGGCATTTATCGTTTAATCACGTTTTTGGAGATTTGTGGAAAATTTACATATCCCTAATATCACACCAGCCATAACCTTATCAACTTTTTATGAACTTTATATTTATTTAGATTGTTCTTGGTATACTTTTTAGACACAGAGCACCACTAAGAGATCGTCAGAGTCTACCTTTTTCACAGCTGAATAACTTCCTCTGTGTTATTTTAATAGGTGACCTATTAGTTAATATTTTATATATTACGTACACAACTGAATGGTGTGCAACTGGTGCACATAATGAGAACTGGGTAAATCTTCTGTCACTGGCAAAGTTACTTTAATAACTTTATACTTTTAATGTAGGACAATATTCTTCTTTATTTTCAAGTTCATTATTCTTCTTTATTTTCAAGTTCATGTTAAGATATACAGTCTTAGTCATTGGCGGCAGGGAAGTGTGTGTGTGTTGCAGCTAGAGAAAGGGCCATGAGTTTTGAGCCTGTGTTGACCCAAAAGTCATTGTTTGCCATTGTTTGCAGAGTATAACTGCTGGTAGGTTGTTTATAAACAGCACTCAAAACTCATCTGGTGTTCTGCTTGGTCCCTGTGTTACAATAGAAAGGGAGAGATAATAATGTGTAAAGGTATAAATGAATAAAAAAAACAAATATCGAAAGAGAACCAAATACTATGGTATGGAATGCACAGAAAATAATGAGCTTTAAGATATATGGGGTATTCTAGTTATTATGGGACCCATTGTGTTGTATAATAAACTGTCATATACAACAGGTAATGTACGGAGGGGCTTAAGTAGTGATAACTGTTCCCATGTAACAAGGAAGTAAAATTAATTGACTCAGAACATGCACATAAAAATATATCACTTTTTTTTACATCTATATTTTTCATGTCACATATATGTTCTAATGCCTACTGAGATTTATGGTTACATACTAGAAACACAATCATCATCATCAGATTGTGTAGGTATGTCATGCCCTTTCATACGAAGTTATGTACAAGTTAGGTATAATCAGATGCGTATCATCTAATCGATGCGTATCATCTTCCGCACACATGCACATTGCGCTCCCCAGCAAGATTTATGCATGCAGCATGCGTAAAATAGCTGTCGTTATTAAGTGTGGATCTGGGCCAATGTAAGTCCGGCTGTCTAGGCAATGCATGAAGTTTAGGGTTTATTACTCTTTCTAATTTATGTTTACATATTTCTAGAACTTGATTGTAGAATAAATGCCTGTGCACAAATAAAACTAGCCTTTTGTTATATGTGCCCTTAAAGTGCACTTTTGTGCAGCAGTTTCATGGTGAAATGTGAATAAAAATAAGGAATATGTAAAGTAAACTGAGTAAATGAAACTATATGAAGTAATCCTATTTGATCCCTATAAAGCCTTTGGTCATAGCAGGCATGTCAATCAACAGGTTTCTTTTCTCCTGACAAAGCCTAGTGTGACTAACTTCATCTTTACAATATAATGTGATTTATTAAACACCTACATATGTCAGCTAAAAAGTCAAACATATAGATTATGCCTGGGTTATACATATAGTAAATATATCATAAAACAATTATTTCACACCTCAAATATTATTGCGATGTTAAAATGATTAAATGTTGGTAAAAACACATGTAGACAACAATATAAAAAGCTAGACTGATTGCCGGAATATAAGAATTCCAAATAATTTTGTAAGGGTTAGTTGGGATTTTATTCACAGTAACCGCACAAGTACTTTCCCACATAAATAAGGGGATGGAGATCTTTATTCAAGAAAGACATAATAAAATGCACAAAATGCATATATATGTTAGATATAAGCTGACTGCTGCATATATTCTCTATAACTTATAATAAAGGGCTTCATTGTGCTTAAATTATCTTCCATAATAAGACTCTACATCCCTTCCCACAGTAGCGCTTTATATCATGTACAGCCCTGTAATAAGAAGAAGGAGAATTATAGACTATAGACCTATGGGATTAGATCCAGGGGCCAATCGTCTTGCATACACACCTAAAGATCTGAGGACACTACTTTAAGATTCCCAACAAGTTGCTTTAAACAGAGATGCATCAGAAGTTTGGATAGGGCAAAGGCTGCTTAGCATGCCCCTACTGAAATATTTAACCTTCATTCCCTTCCCAATAGACCATTTATATGACTCTTATACTTTCCTCTTCTGTCATCTCCTCAAAATTTTTTCTTCTTCTTCACATTGCTGGCTGCAGATTCTGACGTCACATCAGTATCATGCTACAGGGAGCCTCACTTCCAGTAGCTTACACACAGATCATGCAGCCATGAACACAGACAGTGCTGAGTATTGTCAGCTGTGTTAGCAGGCCAAGCATTGTCTGTATTTCTGGTTGCTCTGCAAGATCTTGGAGCAGTAGAGTCGTGCTGGACACTCCAAACCAGATTCAAACCTAAGAAGATGATGCTTCTTAGGTGCATATAATTAAAATTTCCTACGGTGCATGCGTAATCATACTGCCTACACAAGCTACATAGGACTTAGGAATGGAGTTTCACCACATGCGGAATGTTAAGACCGCACATAGGTCTCTATTTACTATTTGCTTAATTTTTTAATGAACAAAGCTTTTCCTGGCTCGCTTCGGCTCGCAGCGAGCCTGGCATCTTTGTTCATTAAATTTACCAATACTTACCAGCCCTGCAAGGTTCCTGCGATGATCTCTGGGCTCATCGCAGGTCACTTCATTCAAATCTCGTATGAATGAAGTCCTGCACATGCGCAGAGACTCCAACACGGGACTTTTAATATTTGAAATCTGGGTATGACAAACAATGCGCATGTGCAGTGTCTTCATATCAAGTCTGAAATCTTCAGTCAGACGCGTCTCCCGGACAGGTAAGTTTTTCTGTTTTATTTATTTTTTTTAACAGTAATTAGTATTTTTAAATGTATTTATTTTTTTATTTTTTAAATGTAAATGAAAAAAACAACACTTTTTTTAATTTAAATTTTAAAGTTAGATACTTAGGTTTATCCCAGCAGTCTCCCGATACATGCCACCTTTTTCCTCTCCCTAATAACAGCTATTAGGGGGAGGAAAAAGGGGAATATGGGGAGATCGCAGGGATAAATGCAGTAACGCCAGCCTGAGATGGCATTATCTTATCCTTCGGAGCGGAATGATAATCTCCGCCTCAGACAGCCTCAGACCATTTTTATGTAGAGAGGGCGGGGGGAGAGATTTAAACGAGACTGGGAGGCGTGGGGAAGGGATCTCCGTGCACGGTTACTTAAGGTAGCCCTATGGCCCTCTTAAGTGCCATTAGGCTCCTAAAAACTGGGGTGGGTTTTGGGGCTGTACAAGTGAGTTAGGTGGGGATCCAGCCTCCCTAACTTATTCTTAATTGTGAACCTGGTCCTCCATGTGACTGCACTGCTTCAACCCAAAATAACATACAAAACAATTAGGACCAACATGCATCTGGCCATATACCTTCACATTGTGCATGCTCAGAACAAAAGCTAGTGGTTCAGACCCAAACATAGCTCACTGCTGCAACCACCTGCATAGGGAAGATCATTCTACAGACTTACTAAGATTTACTAAGCTGTGGGTTTGGAAAAGTGGAGATGTTGCTTCATAGCAACCAATCCGATTCTATCTGACATTCTCCAGTATGTAATATTTGAATGAAACCTAGAATCTGATTGGTTGCTATGGGCAACACCTCCACCTCTTTTCTAAACCCGCAGCTTATTAAATCTGGCCCTAACATTCTGTCTTAACTATATATTTGCAGCATCTAGAGAAGACACATATCAGCAACAGAAAAATGTGTCCTTTATAATATACTGTCATTACATTTTGGGAGTGTTGTAGGTTAGGGAACTTCTGAACATGTCTCTGGTAAGGAATTGAGGGAGAAGAAGTCTTCTAGACCATGGCTCTTAAACTTAACCTCCCCTTTCTTCCCCCACAAATGAAAGTAATCATTACAATATGTTACTCAAAGACTGCTCCACATCCAGGTCAGGATTAGTGCATTGGGTAAAAATATTCCCTAATCTAACAAATGACTCACTCTTGAAAGCTCTCAATACCTCTTGTTGCCTAATGACTGCGCCTACACAAAGCATTTCCTTAATATCTTTCATCATGCCTCCTTATACTTGAGCACATTTAGATGAGTGGTATGCTGTTACACAGATGTCCGACATTCAATTGGTTTGAGGCTGATCTATATCATTCCTTCTGGAAGCGTCCCATCTCTAAAGGCTGGGTGACTGTTAGGAGATACATAGAGTATTACTTAGTCAAATATGGCATCATCACCTTGGTTCAGATGGTTATGAGAGATAGGGGAAACTCTTTCTGTATATCAGCTTCAGAAGCTGTGTCTCAGTACAGGTGCCTCTTCCCTTATGTTGTTCAAATGAAAGTTTCCCTATGCATTAAAAAAAGACTGGCTTAAAGAGACTTAAAAATGAGACACCTGGGAAGACTACTCTAACAGATGGTGTCCCAAATTCACAACAGATTCAATTAAACAACTTTGTACTTACTAAGGAAAATAAACTACCTCTAGAGTTATTTGTTCTCTTCATAGAGCCTCTAAAACCTTTGGTCATTTTCCACTTAAGAAATTTTTATCTCATGTGGTAATGAACTGTTGGGGAAGGGAGATGTTATATTGCTATATGCTTTGTAATATTGTGATCCGCTTTGTGTTTTATGAACAAATCATAATAAAAGTTATAAGGGCTATGAATATTTTGCTTTCCTGTCACGCTGACAGCCCTTAAAGCAGTTGTTCCCAACCTTTCTCAGTTCCCAAACTTTCTCAACTGTAGAATCCATTATACCTGTAGATGCTTCGTAAAAATTTGAGCAGTATCCTGACAAACCAGGGGACAAAAACATATTACATAGGGCAGCGGTTTCCAAAGTGTGTAAAACAGCCTCTCTCCTTGCATATCCTGTGTGGTGACCTGGGGCCAGATTTACTAAGCTGCGGGTTTGGAAAAGGGGAGATGTTGTCCATAGCAACCAATCAGATTTTAGCTGACATTCTCTAGTATGTAAAATGAAAGAAAGAGCTAGAATCTGATTGGTTGCTATAGGCAACATCTCCACTTTTCCAAACCCACAGCTTAGTAAATCTGGCCCCAGGTCACCACACAGAAGATGCAAGGAGAGAGGCTGTTTTACACACTTTGGAAACCGCTGCCCTATGTAATATGTTTTTGTCCCCTGGTTTGTCAGGATACTGCTCAAATTTTGGGAAATGCTCCTAAATGCCAGAGAGAGCATGCTACCCCTATGCATGTGGTCCAAAGAAATGTTTGTAGATGGGAATTACATCATGAAGCCCAACCTCTAATGGATAATTCCATGATGTACTGCAGCAGAGGACAGGGCTAAATGACACAATTCAATATTAAGTGTATAATCATCAGGTCACACTCAGTGTCACAATTCAGTGGATCACAGCATTCAGCAGTTGTGGGGGTGGGAGAGCTTGATGAAGGAATAAGTAATGTCAAACCTTTATCAGCTGGTCCTCTCCTGTTATCTCCCAGCAAGGAATAATACGATGTTGGCAAGTATGACTTAAGTTGGCCATACACTAGAGTGATTCACAATCTTCACGAGTCCCAAATGATATTGGTGCCATACACTACACTATTTTCAGCTGATAATCATCAAAAAATAAAAATAAAAAACCCTCAGATTTCTCATGTACTTTTATTAGCTCTAAAAATTAGCATTTGCCCATACACATGCCGATAATTTCCATTTCTGTCTGTCCTGAGCATGGGGCAGTGCTAAAGTTCACTGCAGGAAGTAGTCTTAATAAACTTCCTGTTGACACTCCCTCTACAGAGATAGATCAACGATCAAAAGGTTGCGGAATGCTCACTCTGTGTCCAATAAAGAACAGGAAATACGAACAGAAGGAAACTGGAAGGTGTCATGTGGGATTAGCATAATCACGCCTAAAAAGTACTAATGTCACCAGAAATTTATCGACAAGATTTCTTGATTATTGTAAAATGTCCATACATTGTGCGATTTTACATTCTATCAAATATGTCAAAAGATGAAATAATCGGTCAAAAGGGAATCTTGGACAATTATTGTATGATAGACAAAAAATTGTTACCATACACTTGAATGATAATTTGGCCGATAACACAATAACTGCAAGATCGGAACGATAATCACTCTAGTGTATGACCAGCTTTAGTTGTAGTCCTTGCAAGTCCATCTTCGTTGGTTTCATACCGTGCTCCTATCTGGTTACAATAAATACAGCACCCTTTTGATGACAGAAATATGTCTGTGTAATATTACAGCATAATAAAACTCTCCCTGTGTAGCAGAGAGCAGTGCAACAACACTCTACCATAGGATTGCAAAATCTCCAACCAGAATAAGCAATGTCTCATTGGGAGAAGTGCTAGAGCTCGCAGCAGAAAACAATCTTTGAATTTGTAATCAATGTCTTCATGCATTATAGTCATCTAAAAATGTCATATGTTTTCTTCCTAAGGGGGTCAGACAAACATGAAGTTTGTTGGGGGACTGATTGAACATTGTAATTTCCCATATGGGCTACTAAGAATTTTCTGGATTGTACACAAGTTAACATTTTTATGAAGGACCTTTAGTCACAGTTGGCAACAACAACTAAAGACAACACACTAGAAAAATATTTCTTCTACAAATAATGCATAATGCCCAGCTTTATTATGCAGGGATATGCCAGAGCACTGAGCTCTGGGCTGAAGTTATGGAGATTACACCCCCGCCTTATGCTGTGTACCAAGTGTCATAAGAAGGGAGACTTGGGCCACATGTGACTCTCCAGCTGTTTTGGATTTACAGTCCCAGTCTCTGCTACAAGACAGGCGCTGCTCACTGGGTGACAAATTCCCAAGCCACATGTTCTTGGTAATGTAATATAAAGCACAGTTTTTCTGATCTGTGGGGAAGGTACTCTGCCAGTAAACATGGTTAAAGATCCCTCTAGAAAGCTGTTTAACTGGAGGGTGATCAGGGATGGATGTATGAATGTCAGGGGACTCTCAGATATTCCTGAGAGATGACAAGTATGAAAGAAACTGAGCCCGATCCTGAAGTAGGAGTGTAGCACGGACGTACGGAGGGGTTCTGTATATCCGTCCACTCCTACGTACGTGTCCAGAACCATATCTTAACTTGTTCACACGTAAGTCTAAACGTGGGGGCAAGATAATTGTACATAAGGGCTAAACCCAGCCCTTAGTATATAATTTAATTTGGAAGTACAGCCCATCGTGTGTATAAACTACACAGGGAGGTCTGGCGCACCTCACCTATGGAAGTTCTATACTTCCAGGACTTCTGGACGTCATACTGCACATGCACAACATGATTGGACCTAGCGAAAAGTCCCCTATTTTTCTTATCTGAGGATCCAGTCCACTGAGGATTAAAAATAAACAATAGTAATAATAAAAATATTAATAATAATAATTGTCCCAACCCTGACCTCACCTGAGGCTTTTGTGACTTATCTGGGGCTCAAGGGTTAATCACAACAGCCACCTGGTCTGTTCTCCAATGACTAATGCCCCTTCTCCCACCCCAAATATGACTTACTACCAATGAACTGCCACCACCAAGACTATTTACAGGAGGTCTTCGGTTCTCCTTTACCCAAATCAAACACAGTTATGCTTTACCAGAATTATCATCAACCCAGATTTACCTTTTCGGTTACCCTTCAGTAGCATTTAATAACCGCGCTGGTCTGACACGTGAATCCGCAACAACAAGTCCCCACCTTTGTGACACATGACAGGTCTGGGGTCTGGAGAGAATCTTTTTCCTAAATCTAGCTTTTATGACCCCCCCTAATAAACTGATCCCTTTACAACAGGGTCCTAACCTGACCCCCATGTTCTGCCCCACTACATTCAAGGTATTTCCATGAATCACCAGACCCTGGCCAAGCAGAGGTTACTCTATAGTTTGATATTAATTGATACCCCTGGTATTTGATTATATCCTAACAATAATAATAATAGTCCAGATTCACACCTAAGAAGCTAAGGCTTAGGAGAAGGGGATGGAGCGAGGTATATAGATTATCCAGGGATGGAGGTTTAGAAACATCTGTGCCTATTTTCCCTACTTGCGAGGTAAAATACACACAGTTAGTTAAGGTTGCCTAAGGCACTTGTAAGTGCCTTTAGGCACCTAAAAATGGGGGAGGGTCGCTGGAGGGGACGGGAGAAGTAGCTGCACCCATGGAGCTCATACTTAAGTGTGAATCCAGTCCCATAATAATAAAACAAAAATGAAGACAGACAAATAAAAAAATAAAATTGAAGACTTACCAATCACAGTAAACACCACTCTGATTTAACAAACTGCTCACTAGCTGTAACCTATGCTCCATTGCAACCCCTTAAGTTCAAGTGCTAGAATACTAGTACAACTGGGGTAATATCTCAGCAGGATTTAACAATCCATTAGAAAACCACAACAGTAAATAGTTCATTATTTAAAGTACAATGGTTTCAAAATGAGCAGTAGTCTATTCTTAAAGAGTTTACTATAATTTTTTAATGAATCACCAGCATTTAAAGGGAATCACAATTAATTGTAGTAACTTGGAGTAAATCCAATACTCATTAAACAAAGAACAAATTCGCCATACGACACAGCAGTTTTGGAAAATCCCCCTCCAAACCACCACACATTAAATCCGATGAAGTCTCCACAAAACGTGTGTTTTCCACGTGTTACAATGTCATATAGATTTTTTAGCCAGTGGTATGAAATTAAAATTTCAAATGATGGGACAGTTTCAAAATACACAAGCCACCAGCAGTTTGATATATTGGCAACGTAATATTGTGCATTTATATATTATGGGGAAATATATATATACAACAATATGTCGTAGTCTCTATGTAATAATAATTATGATGGCTCAACTATACTGCAGTCAAAATCTTTTTTCTTTTTTTTTTTTAGCTAAGCTCATTGGATCCAGGGTCAATGCTGATTGCAATGTACCTTGTACCTTACCAATGATTTACAGAAAGCTCTTTCTCCAACAATATCAGTAGCTTCAGGATTCAGGGACTGCCCCCACCCCCCCAGTAATCATGCTGCTGTCCACAGCCAGGAGCTCAGCTTTCTCATTTGTGTCTGGTGTCCTGGCTGGCAGAACACTGTTTATTAGCCACTTGCCATGGCTTGTAGTTCTGGGTCATGTCTTTGGTCAGGCAGACGAGACATACTACCTATTGTGAGGGGTCCCTGCAGAGTAAATATCCCTTCTATCATGTTTCAGGGATCAGGACCAATCATTCACTTGATTTGTCAGCTTCCCTTTAACTTCCCAACAGTGTCTCACCCCCATTGCCGGTTATAGCACCCTGTTACTTGTCTCGATTCCAGATTTTCTCTGTGCCTGCTCTTGATTTCTGTGTGCCATTGCTTCTCTGTTTAACCCCTTGTGCTCCAGTGTTTCCCTTTCTCGCCTAGCTCTCCTTTCAGCCCAGCATATTTAGTGAGTTGTTCCATTGCCCTCCTTTTCTCCATTTTGTCCTCCTTCCTTACCATTCTCCCATATGGTACATGCCAATTTCCCATGTGGCTTCTGTGTGCTTCCATAAGTGATTCCCTTTGTTGGTCCCACTGACTGTCTCAGTGCTCCTGTCTCTGGGTTTCCCATAGTTTGTTGTCTCCGCTTACCGGCAGTAATAGGAGCTACTGGGGCCATGACCTGCCAGAGTTCTGCAGCCAAGCCTGTCCCCACCTTTACGGGCTCTAGTGAACACAAGACTCTGGCTTAGACTCTGTGTCCTGTTGAGTGGTTTCCTAACAGCTGTATGTGCAATGCTCTTATAGGAAAGAATTAGTTGCTCCATGACAGAACTCAGACAAGAGCTATGCATGCACCCTCCAGATGTTACGCTAGTGTTTTGATAGTAACACTAGCGTAGCAAGCATCGTGAAGAATTAAGTTCCTCACAAACCCATTTCCTAGGATATGGGCTGTGCTTTCTCTCCTTTGCTAAAATGGGCGGGGGGAAGCATGGTAATTGTACGGTGTTGAATGGGTATCCCACACTTGTGCGGATCAGCAGTCATACGGACCGCTGATCAGCACGCTTTACTTAAGGCAGGTTTAATACAGGGGTAGCTCACTCCCCCCCTCTCTGTCGGACAGACAGACTCCTGCACGTACGGAAAGCATGCAGAAGTTTGTTTTCGGTACCACCTCCTCTGTCACGGGCCTGGTCATCCTATGAAAATGAGATTCCTAGGCCTCATATGCTTAATGGATAATCTGCTACTGCTGGGGAACAGTTAAGCCCTATCCTGAGATCAAAATCCTACTGAAGCACCAGAGAACACTTGGAGAACAACTAAGATCTTATCAGCTTGTTAAATGTTATAATCCATTGTCCACATAAAGTACAATGGGGATAGTGGGGTCTGTGGAAGTTGAATTAAACACTGGTGAAATTGTGTGATTTATATTTCCATTCTCTCTTTCCTAAACAGAACCAATAAACACTCCCATTTTCAAACCCCACACTATCTCCCTGTTGGTATATTTAAATCCTTAGTGTTATTTTTACTAGTTTTATTTTGGGAGCCTGACCCCCTTACCCAATATGGCCACTGCACACTTTTGAAATAGCAGGAGTGTCTTAATACAGACCTCCTGAGTACACATATAGAAAATGGACAGGGATTCACCTACAGAAGGTACCTTGATGCTGAGCAGGTGAGCTTAACCCAGTATAGCTATACTGTGAACTAAACATTTTTTTTTAAGTCCTGACACATATGATCAGATTTACTAAGCTGCAGGTTTGGAAAACTGGAGATGTTATCTATATCAACCAGATCAGATTCTAGCTGACATTTTCTAGTATGTTATAGGAAAATGAGTGCTAAAATGTGAGTGGTTGCTATGGGCAACATCTCCACTTTTCCAAACCCGCAGCTTAGTAAATCTGGCCCATTGTGTTATATAATGTTTGTATGGAGCAACGGACCTGTCTTTTGTTCCTTGTAGTTACACAATGGACACTTTTGGTCCTTGGTTGCACCTCTTCCATTTACATATACACTTACAATAGATGCCCGGCCTTGTGTTTTCTTGTAATAAAATATTTATTTGTTTAATTAATTTTATGCATCTAAGCCATAGTTGCCAACTCTCCCTGAATATCAGAGAGACTCCCTAAAGATTGGGTGATCTCCCTGAAGTGTTTGGTAAACTCCCTGATTCTAATTTCATCCATTGAGGTCTATGTAGATGACCAATTTCATGGAGGCCAAGATGTAATGAAAGAATCTTGATAATCAGCTGCAGCGTCACTTTTAGCTTTTCTATAAAGATAGTAATGAAAGTAATCACTGACAATTTAATAATCAATAAATACCGGCCTTTTTTTTTGTAAAATAGTTTTTCTGGCAGTGCTAGATACACCTATGGGTGGAGCTATTCACAGAACACACCTCTTTGGCGCTACAGGACACACCCCTTTGGTGCAGCACCTTGATAGTGCTCTTACAATCTGACTGATATTGATTTGCAAAAGTAGGCAACCATGATCTAAGCACAACCTTAACTTTCATATATTTTCTGGAAAAGGATCATTTTGGCTTTTTGTCTACTTGAGTCGTAAAAGTTAGAGAGTATCTTTATTTTTAACATTAAAAGTCAAACAGCAGTGACTATTGCAAATAAGAAGAAAGTGGGTGGAAAGTTACAAATGGGCAAAACCATGTAAAATTGCAGGAGAAGCAAATTTCATCTTTTGTAAACAGATTTAAAGTTGAAAGGTGATGTTCTCTAGCCCAGGTCTAAATAACAGTGTAAAAGTAAGATCTGTGTGCAATCAGCCAACGCAAAGAATTCTCCCTGCTTGCAATAAAATAAAATTAATTTGACTCTCCCTGAAATTCAATATGGTTTTTTCTATATGTAAATTTCCACCTTTTTTCTAACTCTGGATCCTGTCATAAAAGCTGCAGGATTTCCTTCCCTTCCCTATATTAGTTGTACAAACCAACTGGTGCTTCTACAGCCTGAAGCTGGGATTATAGTGTAAAAGACAAATCTGTCAATCTGTCAACTAAACATTTACTCAACTGCTGACCACTTATATTGAAACAACATTAATGAAGGATTAGCTTTTCCCGGGTTATAGTTGTGTAAAAATGTGAGGAATGTCTCATACAGTGTGGCCATCTTACATATTATGTAAACAAGAGGAATAGTGACATGTTTAGTAAATGTGTAATGGTTAGTCACACTTCCTAATACCATATCATATTACTAATTAAGCTACATAGCACTTATATATGTGTTTTACTACTTTCAAAATGTTAAACCAAATTTATTCAGTCTACGGAAGTCATTTTGGAAATTCAACCATCAAAGTTTTGCTCTCAAGAAATTATCCAAAATGTCTGATTGGGCCGGATCCAGACCTATGTTCTAACTACGTTTCAACGTGTAGCGTATTTACGCTTTAGTAATTACTATGCACTCGGTCGTACTTATTTTTGCCGTTTTATACTTTCCAAACCCTACCTTAACTTTTCCAAGCGTAACTTCTGTCGGCTGTAATGGCTGCACGTACTTACACGCCTAAGCACGCCCATACTGTACGATTTAAATGCCTCACCCCGCCTCCGAAGCGTAATTACAGGTGTCGTATGTCTGGCACGCCCCTTCGTCCGTAGTTACGCTGTTGATCGCAGGCTCGTAAGTATGTTCAGAATTTTAGGGCGTAACATCTGCCGCGCGCATGCGCAGAACATGCAAAACAGCGTTTTTATGACTCCGGCTAGCGTAAATATGCTAGCGATCGTAGCTCTGGATCGGGCCTATTATCATCGTTTTGATAGCCTTTCTTTTGCTACATATATTAGTGCTAGAATATTCTCTGTCATCCAGTTACTGAAGTAAAGTTTACTGTGGCTGGTGCTACTGGCTGACAGAGTCTTACCACTCAACTGGACAGAGAAGATCCTCCCTTATGTGAAGGAGATGTGAAAAAAAGAATAATAGTGATCGTCAGATATAACAAAAGCAGGAAGGCTTTTGTAAATAGGCTGAAGTCTTAAATCTGGTAAAAACACTTCTATTTTATTGTTATCAAAAACTGCCCTCTTAGACCTATATAAATTCTGAAAATAAGTCGACTGTCTCTATCACCTTTACAATGCACATCTCAGACTGCTCTATGTAATAGACTTCTTCATGAAAGTAATACACATAGGACTGGATCCAGATTTAAGAAGGAGCTTGAAATTAAGCCCGGGTAATTACGGCCGGCTCGGCATGCACACAACCTTCATACGACACCGTAAGGGCCAGCGGCCATAACTATATGACTGCCGGCTGTTACGAAAAGGGGGGCTTCCCCCCCTTTACACATGCCGTATCTCCGCCATAAAGGCAGAGATAGGCATGCAAATTAGGGGACGGGGTGGGGGAAGCCCCGTTATGATCAGCTATACGGCTGTAAACGTTAGGGTAGGTGATGTCATTAACATTAGGGGGCTGTAGTGAGCGCTCTAGTGTTTATGACGTCATCATTTCTATAAAAGGGTGCCCTGTAGTGTCCAAATGGTCATTAGTAGTGGCACAGAAGAAGAGGCATTAGCCTGTCATCGGGGCAAGTGCCAGAAGAGGCCGAATGTCTGAAGGAAGGACCGGAACATCATCTTCAAGCAAGTGGACAAGATTCTTCAAGCAACTGGAGAAGATTAACTGCAAAGAAAGTACAAGCAACTATTCCCAAGAATGATGACAGCGAAATGGTGAGTCTGAAATATTTTTATTTACTTTATGCAACACACATTAGTTTAAAAGACATTTATTACAAAACAGTGTTTATAGTGTTAACAGTGTTATTTAACAGTGTTTACAGTGTTAACAGTGTAATTTTACAAAGTAGGGGGCAATATAATGTATTGTAAATGTTTATTTTAGGCACACATGTATGTTAATGTATTTGTGTATGTTGTTGGGACACTGTATTTTTATTGTTGCACCGATACAGCGCAGCATGCTTAGAATGCTTAACATGCTGGCGCTGATATTACTACAAGGCTCAGCAATGTTGAGCCTTGTAGTTCTATCAGCGCAGCCATGCTAAGCATTCCAAACGTGTTTTTTTTTTTTTTTTAAAAACATTATGTGACTGCAATTTTTCAAGGGAAAATCTATGTGCTTTTCTATAGAAAAGCACACCGATTTAGTCCTTGAAAAATCAATGCATATCAACGATTAGCTAAAAAAATCGCAGAGAGATAGATCGATTTAAAATCGCTTTTAAAAATCAACTTTAGTAAATATACCCCCTGGGAACCAGAATATGCGCTTTGATATTGTTATGACTGGGTTACATTGGCTTCTATAGTAGCCTCTGGTAGCAAAACAAAGGAGGAAGTAAAAGGGGAAGATTATTTGACATAGTGATGTTCATCTGGTAACCCAAAGCAGCATGACATAAGATGTGGTAACTAGACTAATACTTCATGTGTACTCAACATAATTAAACCAGTCAAAGGACCTTAATGAAATGAAAAAAATCAATATTTATAATGTTTTATTTAAATCGTGAACCAAATCAACAAATCATACCGATAACAACAATAAATTAATAGTAACGACCATCTATCATGTCAGAATGATCGTTATTTTTCTTGCTGTCTCTAAGGACCGGATTGCGAAGTAGGTCATTTATGCAATTTACGTAGCATTTAGGTACATAGATTGACTATGTGAGGTCTTTAAAGACCACACGTAGTTATATAAGAAAGAAGAGGCGTGCCACAGCACACAGCAGCCTCAGTCCTTTTTTAGAAATAGTGGGTGGGGGGAGGTATTTAAATTAGCCGGTGAGGGAGTGGGGAAGGGATCTCCGTCCGTATTTTCCTTCTTCACTCTTAAATGCCATAAGGATCCTAAAAAATGGGGCGGGTTGTGGGGCAGGACGGGTGAGTTAGGTGCCAATACGGCCACACCTAACTCATTCGTACCTGTGAATATGGTCCTATATATCTGACCATTTAACTGTTTTGAAATCACTGCAATATGTGTGTTATATACTATACTATATCTAACATACATTTAGCCATTCCACAAGCAATGAAACATTTGTTTATACAACAATACATCTAATTAAATGATTTTACTGATGTTTTTTGGGTGACAAAACAAAACTGCAATGATTGCTTTTAATGCTCAAAGATGATTTGAAAGAAAATGTTCTATTTCACGGAAGTGAATTTACTGGCAGACCATTTGATCCAAGGTATAATGTTTCAAAGTGAAATTATTCATCATGTCAACTGTCAGAATAGCCCTCATAAATCTCAATGATCTCCAGGATTTATGACACATAAGGACAAAGAGAGATGAGTTTGAAGATATTTGATTCAAATACTTTATGTATTGATGAGTTAGATGTTTTGTAGTTTGGTTCATAGCTGATAAAAAAAAAACTATTATTTAAGTGAGTGTGATATGGAACTCTCTAGCAAAACTCTCTGAAGACCACTAGTGACCACTAGGAATCCTGTGCCCCAGAACAGTAAATTGCTGCTGACAACATATATGTTTACAGAGCTTGTGAAAATAAGTAACACAGTAAAGACATAAGGCTTTGATAAATGTCCTAAATTTCACTAACCTGAGCCGGGGAGCGGATTGAGAAATTAAAGTGTCCCTGGAAAAAACATCTGCAAGAGGCCACGTGTGGGCAGGATGAACTATTGGTGGGTATGAATATTGTATTAGTAGAGAATAAAGAACCTACTGACAAGTATTTCACATTCCAATAAAGAGATTTAAAGTGACCTGTATGCAATGCATGTAGTCACTGCCATCTCAGTGACCAGCACCCGAAACATACAGCATCCTAGTGACCACCCCCTAATGCATACAGAATCCTAGTGACCACCACTCAATACAAACAACATCCTAATGATCTCCATTCTATGCAGACATCATTTTAGCAACCAGCACCCATGACAGTCAACATCCTAGGTTTCTTCAAATAAAAAAGGAGCTGCTGAGTGGCCTCCAGAGACCACCGGCCTACCAGGAAAATCCCCTGTAAGTCCTATACCTGCAGCTAAGCCTGCATCCGTCACAAATAGCAATTGTTTTTGCTTGAAAAGCACAGAAAAACCCATGCAGTTTTTTCAGTTTTGGCTGCTGTATGAAAGAGCATCCTCCAGGTTTCAACATAGCTCCCAACATTCCAAAGAGTTTCCAAAGAGGGACAAAATAAGCCCTGCCCTGGTTCCACTAAACCACGTTCACAAATGACCATATTTAATAAAATCCAACCCACTCTTCCTTAAGCCTCACCCCTTTTGTGGCCCTTGTACATGGACAGGCACACACATAGTGATAAATCTGTTACTGCGGATGTTCAAATGGGTAACAAGAGTTCTGCAAGGAGCAACAAGGGTGCTCCACCCAAGAAATATTGTGAGGAGCTTGCAAATCTTGCATAGAACCTGGGCCGCCAAGTGGAATCCTGGGCTGCAGTACAGCAATTTCTAGGGTCCCCCCCATAGCTGATTATTAGAGATACATTTTCACCAGCATGAAGCAGTGGTGCACCGTCAAAGAGGATGTGTTTAAACAATTGTGGTTTGGCTGTGCCTCCTTGGGTGTGTGCCTAGAAGGTTTGATGCAGGGCAGGTATGTACTGCTCGCATCAGACCCTTCTTAACTGCAGATGGGCCTGATCCAGAGCTACGAAATTGCTGTCCGACGGGCGAATGCGAATTTTCGCCCGTGCGTAAAAACATATACGCCCCTGACACTCCCATTGTAAAGAACCTGCTTATGGCGGCTATACCCTACACTAGGTACTACCGTCGGCCGTACGAATTTTCGCACAAAATACGCAAATCGTACGGCCTTAGCACGCCCATACTGTACAATTTAAATGGCTATCCCCGCCTCCCTGTTGTAAAACGAGCGCCCAGGCGACCGTCGTACTGAACGCACGCCCCTCGAGCGAAAAATTCGCACACCATACGACCGCTATACGCTCATGTCGTCCAGCCGACCGGAAGCTGTCATACTGGGCATGCGCTGGGCGTCATCCTGGACTCCTTTCTCTATTTCACTCCCCACATCCATGCCCTATCATTGTCTTGCCACTTTCATCGCCGCAACATTGCTCGCATCACACCCTTCTTAACTGCAGACACCACTAAAATGCTCATTCACTCTCTTGTTATCCCCCGTCTGGACTACTGCAACATTCTCCTCTATGGCCTCCCTTTGGTCCATCTCACACCCCTACAATCTATACTAAATGCTGCAGCCAGACTCATATTCCTCTCCCAACACACTGTCTCCACCTCCCCTCTTTGTCAATCTCTACACTGACTTGCTGTCCCTATCAGAATTCTTTTCAAGCTCCTCACCACAACTTACAAAATGCTCTCCTCCTCCACTGCCTCCTACCTCTCCTCCCTTATTTCCATCCACACTCCCTTCTGTCCCCTCCGATTTGCTGGTGACAGTCACCTCAACTCCAACCTGATAACTACCTCTCACTCCCACATCCAAGAATTCTCCCAGGCTGCCCCTCTGCATTGGAACAACCTACCACAATCCAGGCAATCCAGCACCCTCCAATCTTACTTCTTTAGGTTAGCCTACCCTCCTCCACCTAAGCTTACCTGCCCTCTCCATCCTTATTCCTGTGTCTCCTGCTTGTTCACCATCTCTCTTAGCATGTTAGCACTTATGAGCAGGACCTCCTCCCTCCTTTCCATATCTCTCTTTCTTGTCTTCGTTATTCCCACTTTTTCTCTCTATTGCTTAGCTCCCTCTTTATTCATTTGATCCTACCCAATATCTTTATTTTCTTTACATATTGTTCCACTAGTTTTGTACTGTATTTTATTTTTGCTTTTTACTTGTATTTTATTCCATATTATATGTTTTTATACCCTTTGTTAATTATTGTATTGTATATGTAACTATTGGCTTTCCCGTTGCCTCTGTACGACGTTGTGGATTACGTGTGGCGTCTTATAAATAAATATTAATAATCATAATACTGTCTAAATAGACACAGTTATTACCAGTGTGTACTGTCCAAAGATGCTCAAAAATCTTTTGAAAACAGATGTAATCTTTTGATTTGATCTTTTGGAGCTCTTAATATGCTAATAAAATCAAGTGTACATACTTTATGGAAGTGTGTAAAGTTTGTATACTTGATCTTTCACAGTACACACTGGTAAGATATCACATCGGGTTAGATCCTCGGGTCCGTCCGAAAGCGCACAACCTTCTTACGCTGTCGTATGGGTCGGTGTACGTAACGTTTCTTACATACGCCGTGACTTACAGGAGAGGCGCTGTCCCCTCCTTTACGATCGTTGTATCTCTGCCGTCATTATACATGCATCGATACTCACCATTCATCTGTCAGTGGTTGTCCTTATATCTACTGCTTTATAATTGTACCGCAGTGGCAGAATGTAACTGGTTGGATATAAGGTCTTCTATGGGGCCGCTGTGGGGGGGTCTTCTGACCAATCAATAATTTGATATTAATAGGTATTGCTGTTAATATTCCCTTGAATACCTCAGGCAGCAGAGGTTGTAATATAATAACACTTATTCTCTATAACACGTTTTTCTTATTCTTTTGCTTAAGTCTGTTTTTAATCCTTTCTGTAAATTTAGTAATGAACAATACAATATTTTACTACTTCTTTTTCTAATATATTAACAGTTTCTTTTTTTATTACACTAGTTGATGAAAAACCATCCAAGAAAACCAGCAAACAGAAAAAAAGAGCAAGGAGTCCTAACCAATAGGCAAAACATCCGACAAAAAGAAATAAAAAAAATCATCATAGAAAAAGAAAGAACGTGGCCACAGATAAATCATATTTAATGCAAAATCACTGTTATACTCTCCCACCAATGCTGTGTTAATCTGTCCAATTCTAAGATCATAGCAGTATTTATCATTGTCAGTCACAGTGCTGTGTTACCTGCCAGTGTGTGCCATGTTAAGGTTCAATGTGTCCTTATAATTCACATATTGGAATAGTATGTATGTAGTATGTAACTATGTAAGTATGTGACTGTCATGACGTATACTACTTTAGGGACTATTTAGTTTTAATTCCACCTCTGTCTTGGTGTTGTGTTGGTTATTATTTCTTTATGATTTTGTATTAAAGATTTTTTATCTGTAGGGGCTAAGATTTTAGGACAAGGGTTTGGTCAACTTATAACAATAAGGTTACAAATCATCTTACTGTATATCCCCAGTTGCATAAATGTCTATCTCACATAACATCGGTGAATGAATAAAACCATAAAAAAATCTGTATTTTACATACTCACTTAACAAGAAAAAAAAGCTCCAGATAAGCTCTATGAAGTTTTTTGTATGTATTTTTTGTACCCATTCACTGTGTAACTGCTGTGTGTGTCAAAGCACATTTGCAGCACGCACGATGCATAGATTTGCGCAAAGATCTGGTTCGGGGGCCAGTGGCAGAATATACATTTTAATCCGTAATATTACTGTGTAGTATAGATTATACTGCAATATTGATCCATGTGTTCAGATCAAAGTGTTCCTTTATAATAGCCTATAATAAAGGAACATTTTCATCTACATACATGGATCAATGTTGCAGCATAATCCATACTACATACTAGTAAATACAACACACATATTAATCTGTAAAATTGCTATGTAGTATAATGGATCCTAAAAATCCCCACTGATGGTGTTGGGTCCCACAATCTTTACCACCGGTTCCTCTAGTTCTCACGGTGTACAAAATACATTTTAAAATACATTTTGTAGCAATCTCACAAGACATTATTAGCTCTGTGGCGCAAGCAGGGCTGCCAGGAGGAATTCTTGGTCCCGCTATAGCAACTTTGTGGGCGCCCTCCCATTGTTAAATAATACAGATACTTTTGCACTGCCAAAAGAATTGCGTTCAAACTCATTCGGGGCGTGAGCTGTGCCTCCTTGGGAGTATGCCAAGCAGGTTTAAAGCACTAAGCCATTCACAGAATGTGCAGCGTTTAATCACTGGAGCATAAAATATCTTCCAGCATACAAGACAAAAGTAATGTGTATTTTAATTCATAGTTTAATAACATACTTTAATTGTAAAGCACTGTGTAATATGTTGGAGCCTAAATTAAGAATAGAAGTAATGTACTGATTTTATTGAAAAAGCAAAAAACTAAAGGGATACATAATTTCACCCCTCCTGTATGTCTCAACCTCCTTTGCATATCCCAGCCATCCTTTCACCCCCTTGTATGACCCAGCAATTCTTTCACCCCTTGTATGTCCAAGCCATTCCTCTACCCCCTTGTATGTCTCCAGACATTCTTTCATCCCTTTATGGGACGCATTCTCCGCTTAGAAAATTTAATTTTTGAAATACAGGCAGCTGGAAGCTAATTTATGGCTGCCTGTATTTCTAAAATATTACTATTTAGAAAGTTTTAGTAATGAATGGGTAAGCATGCTGCTTAGCATACTTACTCATTCATTCATTCATTCATTCATTCATTCATTCGCAAACCGCCGCCAGACCCATTGCATACCTGCCAGACTGTGGGTGAGTATATGGTTAGTCCTGTGGGGAGGGGAGTCTTAGTGTTAGACTGTGGGGAAGGGAGTCTTAGGGTTAGGCTGTGGGGAGAGGTGTTTTTTGGGTTAGGCTGCATACCTGCAAGACTCAGGGTGAGTATATGGGGAGTCCTGTGGGGAGGGGAGTCTTAGTGTCAGGCTGTGGGGAGGGGAGTCATAGGGTAAGGCTGCGGGGAAGGGAGTCTTAGGGTTAGGCTGTGGGGAGCAGAGGGTGAGGGTTAGGCTGCGGGGAGATGAGGGTAAGAATTAGGAGAAGGGATACTTACAATTCACCACTGTGTCTTCATCCTGGAAACAATATATTGCTTCTCCTCAGCAATGCTTCACTGGTAGAAAACATCCCTCTCAAAAAAAGGGCCATTCGAGGCAGTGACCTACACCCACTTGTATTACCAAGCCATCTTTTTACCCCTTGTATGTCTCCAGGCATTCTTTCTCTCCTGCCCATGGCCATTCCTCATTGAACCTTCAATTGACTTACAGTGGCTGTGCTGTGGCTGCACTTCTGAAAGGCAGCTCTTAATTAAGTTAAGCAGTGATGCCACCTAGTAATGCCTCTGGGTCTAAGCCCCCCCCGGGCCTGTTTAATCGGTTCCCCCTCTCTGCACCCCTGGGCATGCCACACTAGCACAGGAATGGACTGTGCTGAAATGGGTTACTAATCTTAAATCTCTAAAAATCTCTCAAAATCTCAGATTAGAGAGTTCCATAGTCCAATTACTCTCTCCCCCCCTCCTCTGGTCACCAGATTGTGTCTGCAATCACTGAATATACTGTAGCGACTCAGCAGTCAGCAGCTAGTGTAGCTGCTCCTTGCATGCAGCAGATTAAATGAGAGAATGCCCAAACTGGGCATGAAAGAGTATAAACACCCGGCTGGTAGGCAGGAACAACTGGCATAGTGAGGTTTAGCTAAACCGATCAGGGGTGGTAAGGTGTTAAGGGGGGTGGGCTTTATAGTGGGAGTATACTGTATATTAGTAAAGCAGGCTAATGTCCGGCCTCTTCAGAAAATTTCTTCCCTCCCTCCCTAAGTTGTTTTTTCTAACGTGTCATTTTATTTGCAGATAGGGCATAGGTTTGCGGTAGTGGTGGGGTTGTCAGCAAAATCTTGCACTAGGCTAAGGCCTGAGGTATGATACAGGGAAGACACACAACGAGATGAAGCAAGAAGCTATGCTGGCTGGTTCCCAGTGGCCTCCTCGTTTCTTCCCGACGTGTGCAGTATGACAGGGATTGTGCTCTTGGGTTGACCATTACCTCCGGAGTGCTGAGGGCAGGGGGTTCCTGTCCTCCATTACGATTTACCTCCTCTTAGCTGACTCTCCACAGCTATCCGTGCCACCTTTTCAGTTTCTGAAATTCATAGGGGTCTATTTACAAAGGTCGATTTTTGTAAGGAAATTCAATTCGCAGCGTTTTGCCGTGATTTTGCCGCGATTTTTTCATTTAAATCGCGGGATTCACAAAGAATCGATTTTGCCACAATTGAAATTAAATGAAACTCAATGAACTCACGCGAATTGCAGCGATTTTAAAAGGGCTAAATCGCTGTGATTTTCAATAGAAAACCAAAGCGATTAGCCCTTTAAAAAATCGTGGCAAATCGCCGCTGAAAAAAAAAAGTGCATCATTGCTGAAATTCTTAGCCATGCTGTACTGATAGAACTACAAGGCTCAGAATTGATGAGCCTTCTAATAATATCAGCAAAGGATTCTAACCATGCGTGTGTCTGTGTAGTGCATAAAAAAAAAATTACAGTTCACATTAAACATACATTACAGATTTACATAAAGTATGCATGTAAACAAGTTAATAAACCTAACTAACATTGTCCCCTACTGTGTGCACTTACCTGCTGTGGTCATCTCTGCTAAGCTATGTGTAATGTATGTAGTGTATCATGTGTAAAAAATAAAAAATTCCATCACTCACAGTTTGATGTCATCTTTCTTCGGATTTTCTTATTGATGTGAAGAATTTTCAGCAATTGAAAGAAGTCTTCTTCTTGATTGGAGTCTGTGATGACGATGGGCCTGATCCAGAATAGCGCCCGCCGTCGCTAGGACGGCGCGCGTAAGCGTAAGATCGGCTGTTGTTGCCCGGCGTTGCTACGGCAACGCCCGATCGTGGATCGGGTGTCCATAGCAGTGCTGTAGGGACGCTGGAGGGGACGTCCTCCAGCGTCCCTACGTTCAGGTTAGTGTAGGTGGGCGGGGGGAGCTAGTTTAATGAGGG
>WWET01000695.1:525443-536246 GCA_011038615.1 Limnodynastes dumerilii
CACACACACATGCAGTAGCTCTGTGCATATGATAGGACGGCACCTCCACTGTCTGCAGCATGTCTCTTCCTCGGAGACATAACATACAGTTTGTGAGGGGGTTTCTGGGAAACTAGAAACCCCCCCCTGGGTGCGCCACTGAGCTGAGCTTTATTAATCATGCAGCCAGAAGCTATGGCTGGGCCGTTCACACAGCAACCTGGCTGCTTAGCAACAACCAGGATCTGCAAAAGCAGCCAGGAGAGGAAGAGTTTGTGCTACAGCAAATATTACAGCAGCACCTAACGAGTATCACACAGCATCACATTTTGGGCCTGATCCAGAGTAACATGCAAATCAAAACACAATGAGCATCTGTATATGCAGGCAGAAATTCAGGGCATACTGCATGGGATCCAAAGACACGCATAACCATGTCTCTGGATGGCAATGCAAGTACAGCATGTAGTATACAGACACAAGGTAGCCAAGCTCAATGGAGGTATGTGACCAAACACATCAGGTAATAGGCAAAAATAGGGCAATACACTGTATTGTATACTGGAAAAAAAGGTTATTAATAGTAAAAGCACTGCAATTGCAATGTGAATGCACTAAAACAATATGAAATAATGATTTTATAGAAAAAAAACTTTTTTTTAAATTACTGTATTTATTAAATATTTGACAATAGCACAATACTTCAGCAGCCATTTCCTAAGTTTAGTATTGCATTTGAAGTCTGAAATTCTAACTTACTGGCCAGAAATTGGTAATGGAGTGTCAACCCCTAAACTTAGACATGACCTTGGGCCGGTGCAAATGTTCTGACGTAACCAGTGTTACGGATCAAGTGCACTTGGGTAAGCCAGTACTGTACATTGACTATATGACACTTCCTCTCTCCTCCCATGTCACGCCCATCAGAATGCTAGCTGTAGCATTTTATGTTGTGTTTGGGTCTGAATGGGGTGCAATTGTGAGTGCTTCGTTCCGGAACATGCACAGAGTCATGCTGAGATTTGCCATGTGAGATACTCACCTGTGGATCAGGCCCATTTTCTAGAATATGCCATTAAGTAAGGACCAGGGACCTAGTCCTGAATAAAGAGATTCAGCAACCCACACGTTCAATCCTTACCACCGTGCTTTGACACTTCAGTGTGCGTATATCCAGTGGGCAATGGGCGTAAAGCAAGTGGGTGGAACACAGAATATTAATGTGCAGTATGCGCATGCTTACAGACTTGAGAGCTCTAGACCTACACAGTGCTTGCCGACACACAGGTGATGGATGGAAACTTAGGCTAGAGTGTCATACATGGAACAGGTCTGCTGTATCCAAGCAACACATGCTTGCTGTTTCTTAATGGTCGCCTATTTCATTGTTCAGCTTAAACATGGCCAATTACTTAATCAGTTGTAGATGTTTTAATGAATTATTGTTGGTCTACTTAAAGATATATATATAAGAGTTTCTTCCTGTTGTTACGGCACCGCCGGAATTACCTGAACTGAGAACCGAGGTGGCCGTCTGAAGAGGTGGATGTCGGTGTAATGGTACCCCGGGTTTACCTCGACAGAGAACCAAGGTGACCAGCAAGAGAGAGAGGAAGCCGGGTGTTACATCCTGGACTGTTAGATCTTGTTCTGCCCATAGGGGCAGACTTGTGTGGTTTTTATTCTTTGTGGACATTTTTCTCACCTGCCACTAGTGGCTGCTGTTGTGCACTGTCTGGACTCCTCATTATGTCTTGTTATCCCTCACCTGTGGACTGGGTCTATATTCCCCTTGATCCAGTGCACAGGTGTGGGTCATTGCTTCTGTTTCCTGCTACCTGTGTGTGTAGTTGCTATTCTCAGCCGTGTTCCTGATTCTGCCTCCATTCCTGCCTACTCTTTCAGGTTCCTGTTTTATGTTGTCATCTCTGCCTTTTGTTTCAGTATCTCACCTGTATCAAGTACGTTCCGTTACCAATATCTTGTCTGCATTATATCTATTTCCTTACCAGTACCCCAGCTGCATTTATCTGTTCCTTTACCAGTATCTCACCTCTATCAAGTCTGTTGTATTAGCAGTGTCTGTCTGCATATATTTCTTACCTTTACCAGTATTTTGCCTATACCAGTCCGTTACCTTGTTTTTGTACCCAGTAATTCTGTTTCCTGTACTGCTGTTTCCTTGTTTTTTGTAATAAACCTTTATCTGTTATACTATTTCTGTGATCTTTGTACCGAGCCTCAGGTATCCATAACACAGGGTAGCTCACCAGTTTGTAGAGCCTGATGTCGGACCGAGTGTTCGCTAGAGCCCCTGATGGTGGGGATAGACTGGAGCTGGTAGGAATCCGTCAGGTTACGCCCCTTAGAGAATAGCCGGAAGTGGAAAAACGGGGCAGCAGGGAATGGATAAGATAAAGTGGGGTAACTAGCAAAAGTAGTACCAGAAGAGACTGTACTGTGACAAACCACAATAAAAACAGAAACAACAGATTAGAGGGGGTTAATAAGACAAACAAGACTGACTGACAGACTGGGGCTTACTCACACACACACACACTCACTCACACACTCATACAAACTACCCAGAGGGCTACAAACACAGGCTGACAGGAGAAGGCAGGGAACAAATACAAAAAGGAATAATACAATAAGGTGGGAGAGGAGGAATTGGTACACACAGGGCCGGCCCAAGCCCAAATTTTTTGATAAGCAAACATAGATTTTTGCGCCCCCCCCCCATGGATGGTGTAATAAATTAAACACACAAGCTTAAAGCGCATTAAGTGAAATAGAAATAAATCTGGTACATTGCATTGAATTGTACACCATTATAGGAAGATTATTGAATTGCAGTGAATTATAGAAAGATGCAAACATATTTATTTTACATTTTAGGCATAGCTAACATAATATTGTGCTTCTTTTTTGGTAGTAGCATTAACAGTTGCCTAGTAAATATGACAGTCTTTCTTAACTCCATTATTTTAATACAACTTCCCCAGAAACATAGCACAATAGCATATATAAATATGCTCCATAAGCTGCCCAGTACTCATCATCATGTCTGCCCAGTACTCATCAGCATCATGTCTGCCCAGTACTCATCAGCATCATGTCTGCCCAGTACTCATCAGCATCATGTCTGCCCAGTACTCATCAGCATCATGTCTGCCCAGTACTCATCAGCATCATGTCTGCCCAGTACTCATCAGCATCATGTCTGCCCAGTACTCATCAGCATCATGTCTGCCCAGTACTCATCAGCATCATGTCTGCCCAGTACTCATCAGCATCATGTCTGCCCAGTACTCATCAGCATCATGTCTGCCCAGTACTCATCAGCATCATGTCTGCCCAGTACTCATCAGCATCATGTCTGCCCAGTACTCATCAGCATCATGTCTGCCCAGTACTCATCAGCATCATGTCTGCCCAGTACTCATCAGCATCATGTCTGCCCAGTACTCATCAGCATCATGTCTGCCCAGTACTCATCAGCATCATGTCTGCCCAGTACTCATCAGCATCATGTCTGCCCAGTACTCATCAGCATCATGTCTGCCCAGTACTCATCAGCATCATGTCTGCCCAGTACTCATCAGCATCATGTCTGCCCAGTACTCATCAGCATCATGTCTGCCCAGTACTCATCAGCATCATGTCTGCCCAGTACTCATCAGCATCATGTCTGCCCAGTACTCATCAGCATCATGTCTGCCCAGTACTCATCAGCATTATTTCTGCCCAGTACTCATCCTCATTATGTTTGCCCAGTACTCATCTCTCTATGCCTCCTCTCACCCCTCCGTAAAGGCATGATCTCTACACTGTACAATCTCCTACTCCCTTCCCTCCTTGGCGTTCAGGACGCCCACGAGAGTCGGTGGGAGCAAGATTTAGGTCCCCCCCCTGATGAGGATACCTGGGAAACTATTAGATCTCAGGTAGCAAAATCCTCCATATCCACCAAGATAAAAGAAAACGCATACAAAATCTTCTACAGATGGTATCTCACCCCCCACAGACTCTCTGCAATGTTCCCCACGGCTTCTCCCCTGTGTTGGAGGGGTTGCGGTCAGCCCGGCACCTTCATACATATTTGGTGGCACTGCCCAGTGATTTCCTCCTTCTGGGACAGAGTGAGCGTCCTCCTAAACTCTATTTTTCCCTTCCCAATTGCTAAGGATCCTTGGACGTTCCTCCTGTGTCTACCTATTTCAGATGTGGATAAACATTCTGCAAAACTTGTTTCACACATCCTTGCAGCAGCTAAATGCCTCGTGGCTAAAGCTTGGAAATCTCTGCTCGCTCCGAGAATGTCTGCCCTCACTGCCTTTGTCTGGTTTGTTGCAAGCATGGAGAAAATTTCCTACCACATACACGACCGGGATGACCTCTTCTATCTCGTATGGCACCCCTGGCTGGAGGCACAGCCTAATCACCCACCTGGCTTTCGTCAGCCACTCCCCCTCCTTCCGTTTCTTCCTCTGCTGCCACAACTAGGCACTAGTAGCCCCTAACCTATTACCCCCCTTCCCTCCCTATCCCACTTTTCTTATCCCGCGGCGACCCAAACCCGTCCCCCCACTCCTATTCCTTCCCTAACTAGACCATCTACATCCTACATAGCCTCCCTCTTTCCTGATATTTTCCGGCTTACATCCTCTGGGAGGCCTCCTCCTTTCCTAAATTTTCCATGTCTCCTTATTGCATTGTTCATCTGTTGACCACATTGTTAGAATGCTACCTCATTGTTAATTGTATTTACTTCTTTTTTACGTCTTTTTTTTTTCTATTGAATGTTGGAAAATGTAACTCATAATAAAGACAAAGTTAAAGAAAAGCATTCCAAAAAGTCAACTAATTCGTTTGAAATGTAATTGCTCTTCAAATGAAGTTTTTGTTGAACAAGGAAAGGAACAAGGGGGTAGATCCAGAACTCCGCTTGCAATCCATTTACCAGCATAGCGTATTTACGCGTGCATACCTTCTATACACTCCCCTTGGCACACCCCTTGAATGTACTATTTTGACCGAGTTCCCCTTTCCAAACCCTACCTTAACGTTTGGCTGCGTAACCGCTGTCGTCCGCACACGTAAGGATGGGCAACACGGACTTAGCAGCTAAGCACGCCCATACTGTACACTTTCAATGAAAACTCCTGCCTACATCGCGTATTTTAGATGTAGTTTTGCCACACGTAAAATTGGCATGCCCACACATACGAATTTACGCAGTAAATACGTAAAGGACCCACACGCTCACATTTACGTTACATAGCGTATTATCTGTTGTGCACATGTGCAGTACATACAAAAACGCGATTTTACATGTCCGCCACACGTAAGCTCGCACATAAGCGTTGTTCTGGATCTGCCCCAAGGAAAGGAACTTTTTGAAACCTTAAAATCTAGGGGTTATCTGTAACATATGTTGAATGGAGAGTGGCAAGAAGTGTATAATCTAAATAGAATTGAAATATTGGGGACAAAAAATAAAATAAAAACATTAATAGATAGAAAATCTATAGATGGCATAGATAATGATTCAAATGAGAAAAAGAAAGAAGAGAACTATGATGAATTTGAAATGCTTTTCATCTCTAAATTCAATAGATGTTCAGAGAATAAGAAAAAAGGTGCAGGAACTTACCCTTATCAGCCCTTACTACAGCCCCTATACGTTTTCAGCCGTTATTGCAGCCCCCTTATATTTTTTTTTATAACTGTACCCCTTGTAATGTCCAGCCTCCATGTCTGCTCCTTTTAATTCCAGCTTCCATTGTTTGCACCTTTAATGTCCAGCCTCCATCGTCTGCCCTTTTTATGTACAGCCTCCATCGTCAGCTCCTTTTAATGTCCAGCCTCCAATGTCTGCCTCTTAGTCCAGCCTTCATATGTGCCCCTTGTTATGTCCAGCCTCCATTGTCTGCCTCTTTTAATGTCCAGTCTCCATTGTCTGTCCCCTTTTAATGTGCAGCCTCCATTATCTTCCCCTTGTAATGTTCAGCCTCCATTGTCTTCCCCTTGTAATGTTCAGCCTCCATTGTCTGCCCCTTGTAATGATCAACCTTCATGAGTGCCCCTTGTAATGTCCAGCCTCCATGTGTGCCCCTTGTAATGTCCAGCCTCCATGTGTGCCACTTGTAATGTCCAGCCTCCATGTGCCCCTTGTAATGTCCAGACTCCATGTCCTCTCTTACTTACCTTTAATGTCCCTTCCTCCGTGAAGCTCCCTGTCTCTGGCGCTTCTTCTCTCCGTCTGGTCTGCGATCATGTGGTGCGGTAGTGGTAATACAGGGCTCCTACGGTAGGTGCATAGGTAGGCTCCTATGGTAGGCACATAGGTTCCGTCACTGCCATTCACAGTAACAGGTTTGGTCATACAGGGCTCCCGTAGGAGCCCTGTATTACCTGTACTGCGCTGTTAAAAGCCCTGCCGCATATACAGCGGCATAAGGCTTTTAACAAAAAAACAACAACTTTGTCACAAGAGTCTGATCTCTAGGGACAAGTTGTGAGTCGGGCGGGACAGTCCCCCAAAAGCGGGACTGTCCCGTTGTAATGAACGCCGTTCCAGCGCATCCGACGACAAAAAAAAAACCACAGAAAAATTCTAATCTAAAAAAAGTTAGCACCAAGTGTAATGAAATAAGAACAAAAAAGACATGGAAAGAAATGATTCAATGTCATAGTGGTCTTTTTAAAAAAATGAAGGGTTGCTTTCGATGTGGGGCCAGTCGGTGTACATATATACACACATACACACACACACATATACAACAGAAAATTATAGAGGGGGCGCTCCATAGTGTAAAAACCTTTTTTATTTTCAGAGACTTGAAAGATTAAAATCTGCGTACCAGATAAATCTCTCTTTCCGAGAGTAAGAATCAACACATCAAAATAACAAGCATCTCACGCGGGTCTGTCGTTCACCAAGCAGCGTGGTAGAGAGCAGTCTTCAGGTTTAGACGGGCTTTAGGAATCCTCTACGCGTTTCACCTTGTTAGGAAAGACTTCGTCAGGAGGTGCCCGACCGTATAGATAAAAAAATGTGTCAATGGACCTGCGACTGAATGAAGAACCATATAGATAGAAAAGAAAACAACAAACTCCCTCAGCATAGGGACCTAGCAATAATAATGAAGAAGTCCAAACTAGCCATAGCTAGGAGAAATGCGCAAACAGCACAGTGCTGAAAGACAGCGCACATAAGAATAATATGAAAATAATATACCCGCACCAGCGGGGCCGGTTGCACAATAAAGGGTAAACCACTGACATGACAACATAACCATAGCACATAGAGACAAAGCGCCAATAGCCTGAAGTATACACATGTGGTAAATGTTAAACGTCCATCACCACCCTCTGAGGCAAGACCCCCTTTAGGAGTTTTAACAAGGTCACAAAGCGACCCACGCACTCCACGAGGAGGGGTGGCCAGTGGAAGAGGGAGAAGAAGGGGCCACAGACGACTGTGATTTATAATTTATCTAATCGAACACCATCATCAGACGAAACTAAGGTCCTCAATAGAGGACTTTCGTTTGTTCCCACCACCCATCATAATCAACTCAACTGGGAAATTTATGCGATGCGCCTGTGAAGAAATTTAAAACTCCGCGAATACTTTCAGGATACTACTGGGAAACCTTTAACGGACACAAGATTTAAACCCAAATCACGGTTTGAACCTCCATCTACCAACATGTCTATTCAAACTTTTACTAGACTCATTAGGCAGAGTCCTAACCAAATGACATCTTGTCATCAATATAACAATATGTCACGTTCGGAATGGCAATCATTGAAAGATTTAAGTAGTGACAAGACTATTGTCATCCGCCCTGCGGAAAAGGGTGGGGCCCTTGTCATACAGAACCGGGAGGACTACACTTCGGAACTACAGGGCCAACTATCTGACACTTCTGTCTACAAGCCATTATCCATGGATCCAACTGCGACATTCAAAAGGGAGGTGGATGCGTTGTTGTTACAGGCACATAATGCAGGTAATATTGACCAATCTCTGTTTGACTTTTTAACCACACCACATCCTAAGGTCCCGGTACTGTATAGTATCCCTAAAATAAATAAGAACCCTATAATCCCCCCCGGCCGTCCTATCATTTCGGCAAGGGGAGGCTTATTTAACAACATTGCCAAATGGCTAGACCATTTGTTACAACCATTAGTCCAAAGGGCAAACTCATACCTCAGAGACACCACCCATTTTCTTAATAGATTATCCTCACTGGGCCCATTTTCTCCCAATTACTTACTGGCCACTGTGGATGTCTCAAGCTTGTACACTTCCATTCCACATGTGGAAGGTATACAAGCAATACAACAGGCGTTTGTAGATCACCCTGATGCCCTTAGACCGGATACTAATCTTCTGTTGAGTCTTTTGAGAATGATTCTGAGCAAGAATTATTTTTTGTTTAATGCCAAATATTATCTACAGCTTAATGGCTGTGCGATGGGGTCCAATGTGGCCCCATCATTTGCCAACATCTATATGGAGCAATATGAGATCATTAACATATATCAGGACCCCAGATTTCAATCACACTGCAAATTTTTCGTCCGCTACATCGACGACATCTTTCTAGTGTGGCAAGGCACTGCTGAAAGTTTGTCCCAGTTTATTCTTAATTTGAATGCTTTACCATTACCGATTTAAATTTACTTTTGAGATTAATGCCACCGAAATTTATTTTCTGGATGTACGGATTTGTGTTGCCAATGGTCATATTACCACTTCCATCTATAAAAAACCCACCGATCGTAACAATTTGTTATTAGCAACATCCCATCACCCACCATCGAGGATTACCGTATTCACAATTACTGAGGATCTATAGAATCACTAACGATCCCAGCTCTTGGGAATCGCAAATGGACCAGATGATCAAAAATTTTGAGGAAAAGGGTTATGACAGACAGTCCCTTATTCGGATGAAGAACAAAATACGGAACATCCCTAGGAGTTCTCTCCTGGACCCCCCTTGTAAACCACGGGAATTGACACATACTATACCTTGGGTCCAGACGTATAACTCCACGAGTAACTTTTCTAAACGGGTAGCTAAACAGATGTGGCCTATTGTGACTAGTGATGCGGACCTCTCATGCCTTAAAAATCGTCTGATGCCCAGCTACAAACGGGGCAAAAATTTACAAGACTTTCTTGTTCATACAGACATAACCGAAAGACGCAGCCCGTACAGCCGGGTAGGGTGTTTTGCTTGCCCTAATTGTACCACTTGTAGGTACATGGTGTCTTGTAAATTCTTTTTGCATCCCTACACCAACAAAAAGTTCCACATTCGCCATTATGTAACCTGCACCACCTCCCATGTTATATACATGATCACATGTCCATGTGGTCTTGTATATATTGGCAAAACTATAAGACAGTTTCGTGAGAGGATGGCACAGCACAGATCGGCCATCAGAGCAACCTGTGGCGAGACATTTTGCACAACATCAACACAGCATGGCCACTCTACGATACAGAATTATCGACCACATACCACCACTCCCCAGAGGGGGGGACCGGGACTTAGCCCTTTGCCAACGTGAGACCTCATGGATACACAGATTAAATACAGTGTCACCACATGGACTTAATGAAAATTTGAACTTTTCTTGCTTTTTATAATGTTGACATGCATAGTTTGTATGACATTTAGAGTTGACATTTAGAGTTGAGCTCTGATTTGTGATTGGCATTAACATGTCTCGATATTGACCAGTATTGATTCCTTATGTTCTATATTTCTGTTGATGGTGGTCATTTTGTTGTTTGCTTTTCATTCCATTCTTTCCCTTTTTCTTTCTATTCCATTCTTTCAGTTCATTTTTCGTTTATTTTTCCATATGCTGTTTGTGACAGGCCGTGCAGAAATGCACATTTGGTACTGTTGTCATGGTATGTATGTCTCCAGTTTTCTGATACCGACTACAATACGTTTGGAACCGTTCTGGGTGAGGTACAGTCGTTTAACATGTACCACATGTGTATACTTCAGGCTATTGGCGCTTTGTCTCTATGTGCTATGGTTATGTTGTCATGTCAGTGGTTTACCCTTTATTGTGCAACCGGCCCCGCTGGTGCGGGTATATTATTTTCATAATGACTGGGAGAGAAGCGTGCCACACGAAAAAGAGGGTGCTAGACTTTAGGAAGGTGGATTTTGTAGAAATGGGAAAATGTGTAAGGGATTCTTTGGCGGAGTGGAGGCGCATGAAAGGAGTACAGGAGCAGTGGGGAAATTTAAAAAATGCATTATTAACAGCAACAGACCTTTGTATAAGAATGGTTAGAAAAACCCCAGAAAAAGAAAGCCAATGTGGTTTACAAAAGAGGTAGCAAAAAAGATGGCCTTTAAAAAGATGGCCTTTCGGAATTATAAGCAATCTCACAGTAATGATGACAGGGAGGTGTATTTTACAAAACAGAAGGAGGCTAAAAAGGTTATCAGAGCAGCAAAGGCACAAACTGAAGAAAAACTGGCCCACTTGGTACAAAAAAGGGGACAAAAGCTTTTTTAGGTATATAAATGAAAGGCAAAAAAAAAGAGGGTATCATAAGGCTGAAAACAGAGAATGGGATTCTTGTTGATGGTGTTATGACAGATCATCTTAACAAGCATTTCTGTTCAATATTCACAAAAGAAAGAGAGGGGAAGGGTCTACTTTTAAATGGGAGGGCTATTAAAACAATGGGGGAAATTACTAATACTTTCACTAAGGAGCAGGTATTAAAAGAACTTTCAAAATTGAAAGTGGACAAATCAATGGGACCAG
>WWET01000695.1:556006-567196 GCA_011038615.1 Limnodynastes dumerilii
AGGTAAGTTAAATGTAGGATCCATTTTTTTTTTTTAGCACTCGAGTATAAGCCGAGGGGGGCTTTTTCAGCAAAAAAAATGCGCTGAAAAACTCGGCTTATACTCGAGTATATACGGTATATTGTTCTGCTATTTTGTACTGTACTTTATTTTTGCATTGTAATTGTATTGTATTCCTTATTTATTTGACCTTGTGCCATGTCTGTTTATTTTGTTCTATATTTAACTATTGCTTTTGTACTGCACTGCAGATACCATGTGGCACCCTATAAATAAACGTTAATAATTATAATAATATTTATATGTCACAATATTCGCCTGGGCCCAAGATTGAATTGTTAATTTTAAGCATTAAATATGCATCTAATAGGTGTCCCTCTTTATTTGTTTATAGTCCTCTATTGAACTTCAAAACCATATATACAATGTAACCCTTTGCCACTGATTTGCACCATGTGACATATTGGATTTACCTATTTCCATATTTTTTTTTTTTAGTGCTGCCAATGGATCCTCTGTGCCCCAAAGCTCTTTTTAAATGTTCTGAATAACATTTTGTTTCAAATGCAAGTGCAATTTACACACTGGAAAGAGGCATTACCTTTTCTGAAGCAGTTGCCAACTTGGTGCCACTTGCATCAAAAGCCAAAGCAGCCAGTGAGCTGTTATGAGCTGGTATCATATTAGTTGCTCTCTGAAAATTAAAAATAAGTGCGCTCTTAATAAAAACTCTTAATAAAAAAGTGCAGCACAACAGATGTGAGAAGTTGCCTTTTTGACAGAAAATTAATGAACTCATTTGGAGATGGTGGGTTTATTTTTATAGATTAAAAGCATTTTTCTTTTTCAAATGCAAGAGAGTGGTTTATTACTAATATGGAGACCTGAAGCTTGATCTAGCTAACTAAAGCAATGTACACACTATGTACTACATTAACTTTTACACAATGCAATATATTTAAAGACTTCACTAACAATCAGCAAACCAATTCATGCATACACACTACACAAGATTTTATTGTTTTCTTTACCATCTGTTGTCAGATCAAACAGTGCGTTTACTATGTACAGTAAGGATATACCTTGACAAACTAACACCATATCGTTCCAAACCCTTATTTACAGTTTGATTGGCATGATAATTGTGTGAAAAGCTGTAGTGTGCTTAAAAGAAGTGAGACAATCAAATTACAAATTTTTGTTATTGACCTAATTCCTGCAATATGAATGCACAAATGCACTTTAGAAACTACTTACACCAGACATTAATATATTTCTTTTTAAATCCTAGTGAATACATTTTACCATATGTTCTTTTTAAAGAGTAATATGCAAAGTCATGTCTCTCTAGTATTTTTTCGCCTCTATTATATTTTAAAACAGCCATTGGACACCAGGTTAAAAAAAAAAAAAAAAAAAAAAACAAAAAATGCAAAAAAAAAAAAAAAAAAAAAGCAGAAATTGAGCATTTTTCAGAATTCTGGATCGGGTCCAATGATTTTAATATTTAGAACTATACTGTAGTTTAAACAAAGAACATTACAGAAAAGTTTTTCAGTAATGATACAATACTATATGCAAAAAATCTTTATTCAAAGAGTCTTTATTTATTTACTAAACTTGGAAAGTATGTTGTCATATTTTAATAGAACTGACTGCTAATATCAATTTGCTTTTACTTAATGTAAAAACATATACAACTAGTATGTACATTCTAGCTTCTTTGTATTTTTTGTTAAGATGACATACTCCCCTTATAAAAAATATATTACATTTATATTTGCTATACAAACTTGTGTTCTGCATTGCAGAGATAACATATGGAAAGATATGACCAAATTAGAAAGTATTTTATATGGACATAAGCAATAAAGCTAGCAGTAATCAATAAATCAACTCAATCTGAAAAGATCTTATTGAAACTATGAAATGTTTAGCTTCTGATTTAAGTTAACTAAATCATATCATAAAAGTAGCAGTTCTTGTACCTATAACGTACCAGATTAACTGTATCAAAGACTTGGACTTCTCCAATAGATGCACTTCCAGGATATGCCAGATAGCAGTTATCTCCATTTATTGACAGCGCACACAGACCTTAAAAAACAAAACATAGTACTGAAGCTTTATATTGCACTACTTGCATGATGCCTCGGAAACTATAGGCATGTTCCAGAGGCACACACAAATAATAATGTAGCACATGTGCTGTGCTTGTGTGCCGCAATTCTGGGAATGGTATGTTGAATCCAAAAGTACACACAATAGTACGTCAATTATAGAATGTAGAGTATGGGCACAAAGGAGCCCAGATCATTGCTGCTATGTGACCAAATCAGTTGCACAATTGCGGGTTAATACACTGTACTAAACATCGTATTAAAGGTTATAACTAGTTTGGGCACTTACTTCGTTATGTGTCTGCAGCAAAAGGAAACATTTTAGTGATTTTTTTGAAAGATAAATAACTGAAAATTTCATAACTTTTGTATTGCATTTAAAGCGTGAAAATCAAATGCACGGGTTCAAAATAGGTATTTCAGTGTCAGCTCCCTAGACTTGTGCAAATGTATTGACGTAAACAGTCCTTTTTTATGTCTGCATTCAGATTGAGTGATCACCTCTGGATTTGGACCTAGAGTTGCAAGTTGCGGTAGGTTAGGAATTCCTTTGTACAAAATATGAGAGAGGAGTCACACAGACACTTGAATGAATCAAAATAAATGTAGATAACAGTGCAATACGTTTCCTCGCGTACATACCTTCTATACACTCCCTTGTCACACCCCTTGAATGTACATATTTTGACAAGATACGCTTTTCAAACCCTACATTAACTTTTGGCAACATAACCGATGTGATCCGCTAACGTACGTATGGACAACACGTATTTACGCAGCTAAGCACGCCCATACTGTACACTTTAAATACAAACCCATACCCATACATAACGTATTTCAGACATTTAGGACTCACGTAAGTATTTACGTGACAAAAACGTGAATGGCCCATACGTTCACATTTACGCTACGTTACGGAGTATATTTTCTATGATGCGCATGTGCAGTACTTACAAAAACGCGATTTTACGTCTCCGCCACGCGTAAATTCGCTCACAAGCGTTGTTCTGGATCTGGCCCAGTATGTTTTTCTTTCTTGTGGGGTCCCTGTACCCTATATCCATAAATTTGCTATATATTGAATTGACTGAAGGTTCCACCACCCAACCATGGTATTGATTTATAGGAGTGTTATTATCTGCATTTATTTTGATTCATTCAAGTATCCTTGCAACTTCTCTCTCTTATATTTTGTACTAAGATAAATTCAAGATATAGACTGCTACAGGACTCCCCTTTTCGGAGTCAGAATGATATACACTGCTCAAAAAAATAAAGGGAACACTAAAATAACACATCCTAGATCTAAATGAATGAAATATTCTTATGAAATACTTTGTTCTTTACATAGTTGAATGTGCTGACAACAAAATCACAAAAAATGATCAATGGAAATCAAATTTATTAACCCATGGAGGTCTGGATTTGGAGTCACCCTCAAAATTAAAGTGGAAAAACACACTACAGGCTGATCCAACTTTGACGTAATGTGGTAGATCCAGAACTACGTGTGTGCGTACGTATTTTCACGGTGCGTATTTTTGTACACGTAAGGTCGCTACACACCACGGCACACCCCTTGCACGGACGTATTTTGTCAAATTACGCGACCCAAACCCTACCTTAACTTTTCCTAATGTAACAGCATACGTCCGCTAACGGGCGTACTGACTACGCGAACATACGCAGCTTAGCACGCCCATACTGTACACTTTAAATACCAACCCCTGCCTACTTCACGTAAAACGCATGTATTGTTCACTAACGTAAATTTGGCACGCCCACATGTAAGTATTTACGTTTGAAATACGTGAATCACCCATACGTTCTAAAATACGCTACGTGAATGTGCGTATTTTCAGTGTTGCGCATGCGCAGTGTGTACAAATCTGAGAATTTACGTCTCCGCCACACGTAAATTCGCGGAAATGCATAGTTCTGTATCTGCCCCAATGTCCTTAAAACAAGTCAAAAATGAGGCTCAGGAGCATGCCCTACAACGCCTGGGCATGCTCCTGATAAGGTGGCGGATGGTCTCCTAAGGGATCTCCTCCCAGACCTGGACTAAACCATCCTCCAACTCCTGGACAGTCTGTGGTGCAACGTGGTGTTGGTGGATGGAGCGAGACATGATGTCCCAGATGTGCTCAACTGGATTCAGGTCTGGGGAATGGGCGGACCAGTCCATAGCATCAATGCCTTCGTCTTGCAGGAACTGCTGACACACTCCAGCCACATGAGGTCTAGCATTGTCTTGCATTAGGAGAAACCCAGGGCCAACCGCACCAGCATATGGTCTCACAAGGGATCTGAGGATCTCATCTCGGTACCTAATGGCAGTCAGGGTACCTCTGATGAGTACATGGAGGGCTGTGCGGCCCCCCAAAGAAATGCCGCCCCACACCATTACTGACCCATTGCCAAACCGGTCGAGGATGATGCAGGCAGCAGAACGTTCTCCATGGCGTCTCCAGACTCTGTCACATGTGCTCAGTGTGAACCTGCTTTCATCTGTGAAGAGCACAGGGCGCAAGTGGCGAATTTGGTGTTCTCTGGCAAATGCCAAACATCCTGCACGGTGTTGGGCTGTAAGCACAACCCCCACCTGTGGACGTTGGGCCCTCAAACCACCCTCATGGAGTCTGTTTCTGACCATTTGAGCAGACACATGCACATTTGTGGCCTGCTGGATGTCATTTTGCAGGGCTCTGGCGGTGCTCCTCCTGTTCCTCCTTGCACAAAGGCAGAGGTAGTGGTCCTGATGCTGGGTTGTTGGCCTCCTCCACGTCTCCTGATGTAGTGGCCTGTCTCCTGGTAGCACCTCCATGCTCTGAACACTACGCTAACAGACACAGCAAACCTTATTGCCACAGCTCGCATTGATGTGCCATCCAGGATGAGCTGCACTACCTGAGCCACTTGTGTGGGTTGTAGACTCAGTCTCATGCTACCACTAGAGTGAAAGCACCGCCAGCATTCAAAAGTGACCAAAACATCAGCCAGAAAGCATAGGAACTGAGAAGTGGACTGTGATCACCACCTGCAGAACCACTACTTTATTGGGGGTGTCTTGCTAATTGCCTATAATTTCCACCTGTTGTCTATTCCATTTGCAAAACAGCATGTGAAATTGATTGTCTTCCTAAGCGGACAGTTTGATTACATAAAAGTGTGACTGATTTGAAGTTACATTGTGTTATTTAAGTGTTCCCTTTATTTTTTTGAGCAGTGTATTATACTTTCTTAGGGTTGTGCAATCCTTTTCTTAATTCATTTCTTTATGTCGTCTAACTTTGATATTAATATACAATAAAACACAGCAAAAAAAAAAAAAGGGTTATAAATGGCTGAATGCATTTGGATGGCAACCAGGTAGTAATAAACAGCTTTTAATTAATATAAAATTATATAAAAAGTTATAACTGCTGCAACAATGTAATAGTTATAAGTAGTACATAAACTGAAAATCCATTCTGTGCAGTCATTTCTACATAGAAATTTTCATCCTTATGCAAATTATAAGCCCCATGATCAATGCAGAAACGCTGTCTTTCTCACTGTTACTTTAATTATTGGTATTACATTGTTGCAGCAGTTACAACTTTTTATATGATTTTATATTAATAAAGAGTTGTTTATTACTACCTGGTTGCCATCCAAGTGCATTTAGCTATGGAAGACATTGTAATATAGCAGGATATTAATTTGTATTGCACATGTCATTGCTGCGTATTACATATAATACCCATATTATTGTGTATGCATTATTGCTGTATTCACCAGCATGTTCAGACATTATATATGTTGCCTTTTTTTTTTTACACTTTAGGATGTTTTTAATATTGGCTAAATAAAAGTAATGTTTTATAGAAATTAACACTCTAATCTCTGCAAACACCGCCATTAAATTAGATATATACTAATACATGAGTGCACCATAAACAGTCACCTGTTTCTCTTCCTTCTAAATTCTCTGTACCCTATATGTATAAAAAAAAAAAAGGAATTCCTTCGTAATGGCGTAATGCTCGTTAAGTGTTCAATAACACTGAAAACGGGTAACCACACACATTAAATATTTACAGAAAGCATTCACATGTATACAACAAATTTTTCTGCTTCTGCAGGCAAACATGTACAAAATACAAGAGGCTTGAAATACAAGATCTGCCTTGAAAACGTTTTTATTTGAAACGCGCCGGATTGGTGGGTGGACCTGGAAACGGTCTCTTTTTGTGGCACTGCTTTGTTCCACTTTATCCCAGGACTTACATCTGGACTGAGCAGTGCAGCTTTGGGTGGGCAGTGAAGCCTCTTGTATTTTGTGTAGTGTGGATGTTCAAATTCTTTTATATTTTTTTCTGTGGAATAAATACTAATTTTTACATTATTTTCCTGCTCGTTTCTATTGGTATTGGGATCCAGGTGCGAAGAGTAACATCCCTATTTATAAAGATCAAACAGCCGATTCCTTCTCTGCTGTTTTAAGATCTACTGTTACACTATCAAGTTACATAGTTACATAGTTGATGAGGTTGAAAAAAAGACAACAGTCCATCAAGTTCAAACAATTTTGGATCTCCTGCAATCCCTATCTTTACATTAGAAGTTAATCCATATGAAGCAACCTCCAAACTGTTCCAATCCAAAAAAATAAATAAGTAAATAAATAAATTGATCCCTGGCTCCACTACTGTCCTTTATTTAAATTAGCGAGGTAACCCTGGATGTCCTTTTCTGCTAAAAATGTATCTAATCCTTTCTTAAACATATCAAGTGAAACCTCCAACACAACCTTTTCTGGCAGTGAATCTACATCCTGACTGCCCTTACTGTGAAAAACCTTTCCTTTGCTGGTTGTGAAACTTTTTTTCCTCTGTGTACAGCCCTTGGGGTAAAAACTTCCTTTGAAAGTTCTCTGTATTGACCCATGATGTATTTGTATATATTAATCATATCTCCTCTTAGACGCCTCTTTTCTAAAGTAAACATTTCTAAACTGGCTAGCCTTTCCTCATAGTTCAATGACTCCATACCCTTTATCAATTTTGTCGCCCTTCTCTGAACCCTTTCTAGTTCCAAAATGTCTTTTTTATGGATTGGTGCTTAGAACTGAACTGCATATTCGAGATGAGGCCTTACCAAGGATTTATATAGTGGCAAAATTACACAGTCTTCCCTTGCATCTATGCCTCTTTTTATGCATGCTAATACTTTATTGGTCCTTGCCGCTGCTGCTTGGCATTGAGCACTATTGCTAAGTCTATTGTCCACAGGCACTCCCAAATCCTTCTCCATTGAAGATTCTCCTAAATTTACCCCATTTAATTTATAGATTGCATGCTTGTTTTTGATCCTTAAATGCATAATCTTACATTTATCTATGTTAAACCTTATCTTCCGTTTGGCCGCACAATCCTCCAATTTATTCAAGTCCCTGTGTACAGAAGCTACATCTTGCTCAGATTCTATTACCTTACATAGTTTAGTGTCATCTGCAAAAATGAAAACCTTGCTCTCTAAACCATCACCAAGGTCATTAATAAAGGTATTAAAAAGGAGTGGTCCCAGCACAGAACCTTGAGGTACACCGCTTAAAACTTTTTATCCAATTAGAAAATGTTCCATTTATCACAACTCTCTCTCCAACCAGTTTTTGACCCAAGTACAAATGTTATTTCCCAGTTCCCTTATATTGTGGACCAATCTATTGTGTGGTACTGTATCAAAAGGCTTTTGTAAAATCTAACATGTTGAATCTAACATCAGTCCAACAATTTCTAAACTCTAGCAACTGTCAGACATAAGGCAAAAAAGCTATTGCATGTTATGAAGAGCCTGTAGAGAAAATGCCACAGCGTGTTATGTATTAATCTAACATTTTGCATCTTTTTTACAGGCGCTGAAAGAGGCAACCTCATCAAACCTCCTGTCGCGGGTGTGGTGGTTCAAAGCCTTCCAGTACTTTGAGCGAAATGTTCACGGGATTGTACCTTGTTCCTATCAATTGCCCATACCATTGTCGTGGCTGCCTATTAGGAAAGCCAAGTACAGCAAACTGCTGAATGAAGCATAACTAAAGTGTTTTAGAGGGAACTTGGGCACTGCCCTATAAGAAACCTTCTATCAACTCTCTTCGTGTAAATAAATTTCCTTTTACCTTTTAAGTAACCTGGTCAGCACTGTGATCTTTTTTTCTCTCCAAAGGACCCATGTTGGAAATATACTTCAACACCAAGAGCATAACGCATGATGCACTGTACACTACGTTCCACATGTGGGAGTACATATCCATAGCCATGCTTGTATGTGTATGAGGAAACCACATGAAACCTGGATATTTTATACCCTGTGTGTCTTTTCCAGCCATGTCTGGGAATAAAACATTTTTTTTCTTGAGAAAACATAAATTCAACATACTTACACTCAATACTGGGCTCCAAGCCATTTTGTAACTAGTTGTCTCTGAAGGCTTTGCAGTACCTGAACAAGCTCATGCTGCAGTCCCACACATGAAAAGGGGGTTTTTACTTTAACGATTTACAATTTACCGTGAAATCTATAGTTGAAAATCCAGAAACTATATAAAAGGTAATTTTCATAATCCAAAATGGTTCCATATTTTTCTCTGGTTCTCATTATTTCTCTTTTTAAGGTACATTTTCTTAATATGTCTTATGTGGGGCTGCAGCTTTGTGTTCTCCACTCTTTCTATCTGTTTCAGCACTGCTTTAAAAACAGACATCAAAGGGTTTAATAAATATGATTTTGTAAAAAATCTTTAGCAACGTTGTCAGAAAGTGAAAATTACTCTGTTGTAAAGTGATTTTTCTAAGTATTTCCTACCTTTATTTTTCAAAATGATGTTGATAAAGATAACCTTTAGAGATTTTTACATGTCCGAGAGAAGATCTAAGTGAGAGAGAGATTTGTACATGTTCCTAGTGCCTTCCTTGTCTTGATTGTATGGTCAGTAGGCAGTCTTAAATAATTTTAAATAAAGTATTCCAGAACGCATTTGAAAATATAAAGAGAGATATATATATATAATATATGGAGATGTTATTACATTTTTATATACATTTTTTTTTTTGCATTCACATATAGGACACACTATTTCATATTTAAATATTTGGTTTTTTTATGATAAAATCTAAAAGTAGCGAGTTATTTTAGACACCTTTATGCTCAGTATGCTCAGTTTTGGTGGAGTTCAATCATTTTAACAATAATCCTAAATATTATTTACCTGGGGTTCATCGTGCAGCCATCTCAAACTTCCAGGTCTCTGGATGTGCCAATTTCTTCTTTCCTTGCTGCTAAGACAAGACTTTCTTAAAATGGACATGAATGTATCTTTCCATTGAAGAGCTTCTTGTCAGTACTTATATCTGTTGAAAAGAAGCAACAAGGAGAGATTCCATTGGGTCTTTTGGAGGAATTTTGCAGCAGTATTGCTTAGCTTTGTGAACTCCTCCATTCTTTTTCAGTAAAGTAGTCCTTTAACACTATATCCTGTTTTGATACTCAAGAAACAGTCACTTTATCTATGTTTTATTTGTGTGGAAAATGTGAGTATTTCCCTTTCCCACTAAGCATATTTAAAAGAAAAAGTATTTCGTTATAGGATTGCCAATGTACAGGATATAATTTTTTTAAGAATGAAAAAAATCTATCTATAATTGAGAGATATATATATAGAAACACATATATATCTATTCTGTATTTTCTGTAAAACAGAGTTTTTTCTTCTGTCCTGTTTGTTTATTTTTTTTGTGTAGGGGGGATTGTGTATTCACAAGGTGATATTTGTACTGTAAAAACTATTGGTGATTTGAAAACAGAAGTTTAAAAAAAAAAACGCAAATAGAAAACACTTGAATTGTGTTTGTGCTTGTATTTATAGCCTTAACATTCATTCTGGGCAGTATGAATCCAAAATGTCTTTTGTCTATTTATGGTGTCTTCTATTATTGACTTAATCAAAAACTATTTCCAAATATGTTGTTAAAATGTTTTCCTCCGATGCTTACCTATATGTTTTCACTGTTATTTTTGTCTCCTTGCTGTTTCAGAAACTGTTAATTAAAATATATTTATATTTAAATATTATTATGTATTTTTTTTATACTTAATTCTTTTTAAATATAAGTTGTGTATCTCTTAAAAAAGAGCATCTGGAAGATATCTTAGCTGTTCTGCTTACTGTTATGTCATTTTCAAATTCTTTATAGAGGTCACCACTGGATGATTGACAGTACAAATTAGCATGTTTATGATGCTTCTCCTGAATGGGACAATCCAATACCACTACAATCATCAGCATGCCCTGAGCCACTAAAACCCGGGAAATTCAATGGTGATGTCATAGCATCACACCCGGGAATTTCCCGGGTTTTTGAGGACTTAAAATGTGTTTTTTTTTTACCCAGTATTTCTTCTCCAGGAAAAACCCGGGTTTTTAGACAAGGGTTTTTCACATTTGGAGATGTGAAAGGGGTATAACCATTCTCTCCCCAGCACAGTAGCCCCTTTAAGTTTTAAAATTGACAATTTTTAGTTACAATAACTAATTGAACACCTATAGTCATCTGAACTGTGAGTTATATGATTCTCATATGAACTGTTGGGACTGTGTTTCTTCTTTTAATCTTATTTAGCAATTGATTCTTGAGTTTTACAGCCATTTGAACTGTGATCTTCATATGAACTGTGGGCAGAGCTGGCCCTAGCCGTAGGCAAGTCGCCTAGGGTGGCATTTGGTCAGGGGGGCGACACAGACTCTGGGATGTCCATTTCTAAAATTGGACAGCCCAGACATTTACTGCAACATAGGCGTCGGAACTATGAGGGGGCAGCACAAAACCCGGCAGGGGGAGGCACAGGGAGTATGCAGCAGGGGAGTCCTGTATGAGCGTCTGTCAGCTGCTCTGTGTAACTACTGCGGATACTCATACAGGAACTTCCTGTATGAGCGCTGAAGAGGAGGAGAGAGCACACATCGTGGAGGAAGAGGTGAGGTAAATAAAAAAAAATTACGGAGTACTGGGGGGCTGGTGGCGCATGATGG
>WWET01000696.1:41546-54654 GCA_011038615.1 Limnodynastes dumerilii
ACACGTAAGTATTTACGTTAGCAATACGTGAATTCTCCATACGTTTGAAAATACGCTACGTGAATGTGCGTATTTTTTGCGGTGCGCATGCGCAGTGCGTACAAATCTGCGAATTTACGTGTCCGCCACACGTAAATTAGCGGAAATGCGTAGTTCAGTATCTGCCCCATTGTATTTAATGTGTTGCTACAGTTGCAAGTTTCAATTCTAGTCTGTTAAACAGTAGATGTGAAGGAATCTGATCCTAGCTTTTCTTTTTATATTTTTTAATCCAGGGTGCATCTGCATATGTTTTAATAATCAATTGCTTTAGTAATAAAGAGTTTTTTGAGTGATTAAGCACTTCTGTTGATTGTTTGTTGTTGTTCTGTAGAGGTAGGTTCTCTCTATCAGGTAGCTGCTGATCACTTAATTATTGTGAATATTATATATTGTGGAGATTGGTTAGCGCCATTTAGACTAAGTCTTTCCTTTATATAGAAACATCCCTGATCACAACAATTCTGTCCTTTGCAGCTTTGCAATTGTATTTTCCTGTCCTGTGATCCCAATCAGCTCCTCCAATCATGTCACTGTGTTTTGGATCCCTCTTTCCTGTGCATGTCTTGAGATGCTGACATAGATGGAGAAGGAGCTCACTGAAGATCTCTGGACAGGTGAGTCCTATCTATAGCAACAGTATCACCTCCTGAGATCATGATTCCATTGGAGAGCAAATGAACAGCTAGACAGACACTCCAAGAATTGCTCCATTCCAAGGCCCCTAGATCGAATCGAGGGGACAGTGAGGTCAATGGTTTCTTTGGCGCTGAGGCTTTCCTTTACTTTCATTAAAACTTGCCTGATTTTACTTTAAATGCCTGGAACAAGGGAGAGAGATGAAATACAAAGAATACAGCTGTATTTTCATATCTCCATATTTCTGCTCTCTCTAAATAGATCAGTATATGCTCCTAAACAAATTAACAATGAAGTACATTTTTACATGGGGTAAGGTCCTGGGATCGGAAGGTCTGTGTGTATATAATTGCACACGCAGTTGTCCGTTCCTTCATTTTGAATGCAGTCCTATCTGCTGAGACACATCATCAAAGTGGCTAATCAGAGCACAGAGCTGGATAGACCCCCTCTTTTTGCAAGGTGGAAGCCAAGATTTCATGTAGTTGTATGGAAACATGGTGGGGTCCTTCATTCATCCATCCTCTGACTTCACAGGAGGGGAATGCAGGTCTAGTACTCTGGTTGCCTTCTCTCTCCCCTCCTTCAACATTAGAGGCCTGGAGGTTGTGGAGATTTGTGGTGATACCTGTAAAGGGGTTCTCAATCATAACATCATTATACACCTGTCCAGAGGTGAAACATCAGCTATAGGACAGGTGCAGATGCTCATCTGGGGGATAATGGACCTACAGACATTTTCTTCTTCCTGCATTGTAATTGGTGGATGACTACAGTCATCTACTTATGAATGTGATAAAGCTAACCTCCACTCTGATTGGGGATTGACCAAAGCCATCCACCAATCGGCATGCTGGCAGCCTGACATCTAGCTGGGAAGCAGGCAGGTGATGCTGCTCGGCCTTTGCATCTGTGTTTAACCTGCAGGCGTAGCAGCCAGGGGGAATCAACTCCCTGCCACCAGTCAAGCAATCCCGATGCAGAACCAGTGAAATGCGGGCCTCCTTTTCCCTGAGACCATTGTGCACTGAGCTACTTGCACCCATTATAGATATACCACTGTATCAGCCCCATATACTTATTGTGGACAGGGAGATCACATTAGTATGCTTTCCCCGCACAGCGTTAGCTAAATGGCAGCTCACGGAAAATGTCAACCAATAAAATAAATAACTTACTTTGTGATTTGCTTCTGAAGTGATGGCGCTCAGTGAATCTCCACCAATGCTTAGTGTGTGTGAGAGAGAGAGAGAGAGAGAGATAATTAATTGGCAAACTGTTACCACTTAAGCAGAGTGAGTAATAAAAGCTGATCAGGAACGAAAATGGGTTTATAGCTCAGACGCGGTAAAAGCTTTTGTGCAATCAATAAATGTCACTTGGGATTCTGTGAGAAGCCAAATGTAAAGGCAGATTTCATAGAGTATTCCAGTGCTGTAATCCCAATTACATTCCGCCTCGCTGAACCGGCCAAGCGCACACACCAGCAAAGGGAAAGGGTTCTGCAAACAAATGTACACAGAATTTGTTGAGATGGCAGATCTATGAGCATTCTACCCTTTAGGCATCGCTACCAATGACTCTTAGCTGGTGAGGGCAGTATAGTTGGCTACTCAGATTCCTGTGTGGCTCTGGGCAATAGTCTATTGTGATAAGACCTTAAAATCAGATTATCTGCTTCTCCTCCATGTCAGTGGTCTGATCCCAAAGGGCCTGATCCAGAGCAACGATCGCAAGCGAGCGTACGACGAGCGTATGCGAAAATTCGGTGAAAAATTTGCAACGCGCATGCCCAGTATGACAGCTTCCGGTCGCCCGAGCGTCATGAGCGAGTAGCGGGCGTATTGTGAGCGTATTTTTCGCTCGCGGGGCGTGCGTTCTGTACGACGGTCGGCTGGGCGCTCGTTTTACAACAGGGAGGCGGGGATAGCCATTTCAATTGTACAGTATGGGCGTGCTAAGCCCGTACGCACAGCGTATTTTGTGCGAAATTTCGTACGGCCGACGGTCGTACCCAGTGTAGGGTATAGGCGCCGTAAGCAGGTAGGTAGGGTAGCCTTCAGCCAGCGTAAGGAAGGGGCCATACGCCCGCACAGGGGGAGTGTCGGTGAAAGTGAACGCTGATGCGCTGTGCTTTAGTAAGCACAGCGCATCGCCGTAGGTCTGGATCAGGCCCAAAGTCACTAAAGGTGGCTTTATGAAACTCATTCAATGTTTCCTTTCCTATAATGAATTGCTGGCATTAAATTGCAACATGGTTTGTTCAAGAGCCAGATTCTCATCTACTTCGGATTTGCCTTGTTGTATTATATTATTGGTACAGTATTTCACACCAGTGAGTATGTTAAATGGAGCTTCAAGTGTAGACATTGCCCATGGCAACCAGACATTCTGTAAAACGATAGCTAGAATCTGATTGGTTGCTATGGGCAAGATAACCCTTTTTTCCACTTTAGACACACCATTAAATTCTTCTATGATGTTTAATACAAGCTGCACATGATGGGATCAGTGTTCTATGGGAGACACCAAGCAGTGCCCGAATCCACAAGTCATGTTGGTGCTCGGATGGTCTCCTGATACTCTCCTGTGTAACACACATGGGGCCAGATCCATAAACTCCGCCTCCACTGCACAGAGGCGTAGGGAGGGCGGAGCAGCCAGAGCGCGAGCCCCAGGCACCAAATTTATCAAGTGGCACCGCAGGAGTCCAGCAGCCGTTCAATCTCTGACAGTCTGCCGGCTCCAGGCGCACTGATTATCTGGAGCCGGCAGACTGTCAGAGATTGAACAGCTGCCGGACTCCTGCAACCTGATTGCACGTCACAGGCATGGATAGAAGAGCCGCGGCGGGGAGAAGAAGAACAGTGCAGGTAATTATTTAGCCAGATGATTCAGAGAATGAAGCAGGTTTTTTTTAGTTATATTTATTACAGATATATTTTATTTTGCTCTTTGGAAACTACCATCTAGATCAGCTGCCCCTGTGTTCCAGGTGAAATAACTCTGTTGCCGAACCAGTCATTTCTTTCCAGCCTATCACTGAGAGAGGGACGATAAGTTATATTTCTTATTTTGGTACATAGATTGTGTTATGTAGATTGTGTTGTATTAAAAGGTGGCTGGGTCCTGCCATCAATAATTTATAATCTGTAGGCAGTTGCTACAGAGGGAGGTAAGTACCGTGTTAGAGAGTCTATTCTAGTCTAGTGTAGGGATCTATCTAAATGAGGTATCCTTGCAGGCGGGCAGTCACATTTTCATAAGATCTGTTTATATTTGTAAAGTTTTGAATGTTTATAAAACTAAAACGAAACAATTGTATAGTAAATTGTACAAGTGTTCACGCATTGTTTTGAGTCAATTTCATCTATAGCACCTCACTTTCTTTAGGTATTGTATTTATGATTAATACAATAGAATGGACTCTCGCCAGTTTAGGAATTTCCTCTTTTTCTAGAGTGAAAGGCAACCCCCCCATGTTGTCCCCGCCCCCCCCCATGTTGGCCACGCCCCAAATACAGTACTGGGGCGCTGCAACATACCCACGCTCCGGGCACCATGGCAGCTAGCTACACCTCTGCGGCACTGCATTTAGATTTGTGTTACTGGGGGAGTGGATCTCTGCTTCGAATGGTCCTTTTTTCGAAAGAACCGTTTTCTCCCGGCCATTTGTGAAGTGCTTGGAAAATCAATTGCTTCTGCCTCGAGGAATAGCAATTTCCCCAGGACGAACAGGCAGCGGTGAATGGTAAGTATGACTATAACCCCAACCTTTTTCCTAATACTTCCCCTAACTCTCTCTTCCCCACAGCCTGACCCTAACCATCCCTTCCCCACAGCCTGAGCCTAAGCCTCCAATCCTCTCCCCGTAGCCTAACTCTAAAACTCCCTTCCCCACAGCCTGGCCCTAACCATCCCTTCTTCACAGCCTGAACCTAAACCTCCCCTCCCCGTAGCCTAACTCTAAAACTCCCTTCCCCGCAGCCTGACCCTAACCATCCCTTCCCCACAGCCTGAGCCTAAGCCTCCAATCCCCTCCCCGCAGCCTAACTCTAAAACTCCCTTCCCCGCAGCGTGTCTCTAACCATCCCTTCCCCACAGCCTGAGCCTAAGCCTCCCCTCCCCAGAGCCTAACTCTAAAACTCCCTTCCCCGCAGCCTGACCCTAGTACTCAGCTCCAGTCCGGTGCAACGGCACTGGTGTGCGGTGGCGGGGATTTCCGAATGAATGAATGAATGGGTAAAAATGCCATGCTTACCCTTTCATTCATAAACATTTCTTAGTAGTAGTATTTTCTTTAGGCTGTCTGTATTTCTAAAATATTATTATCGGACCGGAGATTGCATTCCTGTTTCTGGATAGCCGTTTGATCCTAACTCATGTGCGAGGGAAGACCACTCCCTTCACACGTTCTGGACTTCCGCCTCCAAGACCCTACCCTCTGAAAATAAGAACGGTGTGGAAATGAGCATAACATACTTCACCTTCCCACCACGCATGGCTCAGGTATGCAATCTGCCCAGCCGACGGGAAGGTTTCAATGCAGTGTACGTAAAAACGTCCCCATTCCATCAAACTGGATCCAGTCCACTGCCACCAGACATTAAGGGTTAGATTTACTAAACTGCTCCATAAGAAAAAACGGAGATCTTGCCCACAGCAACCAATCAGATTTTAGCTGACATTCTCTAATATGTAATAGGAAAGTGAGAGCTAGAATCTGATTGGTTGCTATGGGCAACATCTCCATTTTTCCTTTTGAGAAGTTTGGTAAATCAAGCCCTACACACCATTTCATACAGCACAACAGGCAATGGTCAATGGATGGGGTTATGATCTATAATCCTCATTAGATATATTCAACTTAATGTAAAGCTGGCCACACTATACGATGTCCATTTCTCCTGACATAACCCTCCAATAGCCACAGACATCCATTAGTAGCAACACAACTTCCTGTCTAATAGTATGGCCACAGTGATGGATGGATTGTTTAGGAAGATTGAATGATCTGATCATTGGGACAGACCAGTTAGGGGTCAATTTGTGGGTGTTTCAACCAATGTATCCTTGCCCTACACTGTGTGATAGCTGGCTGGCGGATCGTCCCTGGTGGTCAACCAGTATTTATCCAGAGAACATTGGCGAGGACAAATTGTAACAAGCTTGGTTTTTGTTGTTTACATATTTTTGCAGTGATTTTAAGGTGCTTTTTCTATATGTGTTATTTAGTCCCCAGGATATGTTTTATTAATGATGTCCTCGGCCATTTCGTATAGTTCTACCACACAATGGTGTTCTAATATCAACAGCAATCAAATTTTCAAATGGCACTTAATAAGTAGACTATGCAGATGAACATAGCGGAAATAGGAGGGAAAAAAAGGAAAGGAAGGTTATTGAGGGGGAAAAAGAGAATACACTCAATTTAACTTGCAAGACCGAGCTATGGATGGAAACTGCCCAATAGGTTACTATTAAAGATGAGATCTTTGGGGATATTCATGAAAATTAAGGACATTATACAAATCACCTCTTGATATTATCAATACTACTAGGAGACCAATAGTCTCGGTTTAAACATCTGCTGGAGATTCTGTCAATTGAGACACGTCAAAATCATAACAAACCGACCTGGGTACAGATTGTGCATTACTACGATAGACATATTCAGTCCAAGAGAGCCACTTAACTGTGGCTGATGAGGGTTTCATGGATATGTGTATATATAATATAATATGTAGTTGCTGTAATCTCCATATCATAGCTATACTGAACTTTAGATAAAATCTTAGCCATTTGGGGTATATCAGCTGATTTCCAATTTTGTGCAATCGCAGCCTTAGTGGAGATTAAAACATATCCCATCACATATTTATGACTACTTTGCACTTCAGGGGGATACACATGCAACAGGGCCAGGATCGGAGATGGAATAATGTTCAGTTTAAAGAGGGAATTGAAAAACTTAAATACTTCTACCCATAGTGGTCTAATCCGAGGACAGTACCAGAACACATGAAAAATAGAGCCTACTAAACCACATCCCCTCCAACAATATTTTGCATTGGATGGGCACATGCTATGCATTCTAGTCGGGTAAAATAACACCTATTGATCAGCTTAACCAACATTTCAACATGGTTTGTACATTGTGAGCCCTTATGAGCTGACACACGGATTTTTGTCCACTCCAGGGGGACAAAGTAACCTCGAGGTCTCGCTCCCATGCCCATTGGCAGGGTGCCTTGACTACCTCACGGGGCTCTGACAGAAACCCATACCAAAATGAAATCCCTTTTGACCCAGAGGTACCCAGGAATCTATTCATAATTATCGCTGGCGGGGGGATAAACCATGCCTGGCCCTGTGGGACTGTGTGTAACCAATGATAGAGCTGTAAATATTTATAATTATCTCTGGTTTGAAGACCAAAATTAGATTGTAACATCGTAAAGGGTACAACAGATGTGCCTACCATGATATCGGACACCGCCTTAATACCCTTGTGGATCCAGGAGGACAACGAGATGTCCGGGATCAATTTACTCAGTGCTGCAATAGATAACATAGGTGAAGGGACCTCTACTTCCCTCAGTGCCAATATAGCTTTATCCCAAACTTGTAATGAACTCTCGAAAATAGGAGGGATGGGTCTACTTGGACGTATTGCTTTCGGTAACCATTTCAGATCTTGAAGTGGGACGAATGTGGCTGCCCTTTCTTCTATTTTGACCCACAATTTCCTATGTTCTAATCTGTCCCAATCCTCCAACTGCACCAACATACAAACCTCATGGTACTTTGGAAGATGAGGAACTCCCAAACCTCCTGCATTCTTAGGAAGGGTTAACCGTTTAAGAGCGATTTTGGCAGGACGGCCTTTCCATATATAGTTAGTCATGCAACGATTCAGCTTGTCCATCACGGGCCCAGGCACAATGGAGGGAATAGTTCTAAAAAGGTATAAAAGGGTAGGGTCATCTTAAACGCTGCAATACGACCCAGCCAGGAGAGTTCATAGGGAAGCCACTCCTTGGTCAATAGGTTCAAACTATCCAGCAAAGGGATATAGTTACATTCCACTGTTTGAGAGATACTCTAACATGAGTTATGGCACTGTTGCCTAATGAACAGCATTAGTTCATACAGTAAAAGGACAAAACAGGTGGGTCAGAGGCCCAATAATGACATTCACAGGTTGGAAATTGCCTCAAATTATTAATCTGCAGGATTCCATAACAGCTAGATAACGGTAGGTCATAGAAAGTGCAGTCTGTAATCATAGAGCCCCTACAAATTGGTAGATTTACATCTATAGTTCAATAGACCTTTAAGCAGGGGCGGAGACTGACAAACTTAGGCCCCACATCAAGGAGGCTGGGCTTGAGTCTGCATGGGAGGGACTGGGTGAGGCCAGGCAGGACTACTGCCGGATGAAAAGTGGTCAGAGGATGACCGTTTAAAACAGCACTCTGCACATACATGGAGTGCTGAGCGCTGTTTTAAGCAGTCAGCCTCTGACAGCTTGCTTACAGTACAGGGGAAGTGTTCCCCCCACCCTCTCTTCCAGTTGCATCCCCTGAATTTGTGCCCCTGTCTTTAAAATGAACGAAAGTCAACAAAAAAAAAAAAAGATGAACGAAAGTCAACAAAAAAAAAAAAAGCCAGACAATTATTTCAGAATTATTTTATTAAATATTCAGCAATATGCAAGATTCCATTACAACACCTTCATTTTTTTTTGTCACGTATCTTTCCATGTGGAAAGCTATTAGTCATTCTGCATTTAATAAATCCATTGATAAAGCTATTCGGACTGTTAAACAAGCATTGTACATAAGCAATACATTTTATATGCTATACAGTTGTAAGTTACTGAGCATCTGTTAGATACATAATTCATATCCGCTATAAGATTGTTTTCTTTTTAATAATAATAAATAGTTATGAAACAGTATAGAATTGGAGCAATCTCTCAGTTCTATTAAAGGCATCATCTTGTATTTGGAATGTCAGAAATCCTATACATTTGGAAGGAATAGACTGAGATTAAGGAGGATGGATGAGAAATACATTTGGCAAATACATTCCCTTCAAATGGTAAAGAGAAAAACAGCAGATGTCAGGGGTGAGAATTGTAATAGAAAAGATACCTGGACATTTTATACCAATGTTGATACCATAACACCCTTACCCCCCCTTCACAAAAAAAAACCCTAGGTGGAAATTATACAGATACATTCTAATAGCAAATGTGTTTTTTATTATATATATATATATATATTTTTTACAGGATTAGTAGTATAAAATGGAATACAAAAATACAGTTATACCAATAACAGGGAGTAAAACACAATATACATGACATTTCAAGCGCTACCATGTTAAATATTTAGCGCAAATTTTATCCAGTGTTTTAGTTGCAGATTTTTTTATTTTACAATTAGACCTATATTTTACAATTTAAATTTATTCCAGGAATATCTAAATGTATATTTGTATGTTTTTCTTTTTTTATTGGCGTGGGGATTCACAGTATAATATGCAGCACAGAACACTAGCTGATTTAGAGAGGATCCGGGGACATGACAAGGCACTAGTGAAGGCAGCCATTTTGTGAGCTGAACCAGTATTCATGAGAAACTAGCAACACCACAGACTGCATTCCCAAAATGGCTTCCTCCACACTGCCTCAATCCCACAGTTAGATCCTAGGGATTTGCTATAGTGAGCATTGGTTTAGTCTATAAATTTTGAAGGTGGCTATACAATTTACAATTACAAACAGTCGTTTTATATATATATTTAGATATTTTCCTTTTTTTATTCTCTTGACATAAACCTTAACCTTCATGAAAACATTTGGCACTTGTGGAATCATTTTAAAAGAATACAAAAAGTGGTTAATTTGGATCAGTCTTGCTAAATTCCCATGTTAAAGTTAATAACAAAAGCACAAAACCTAATAAAGTTACTTTAATGTAGAGATTTATAATATTCATACCCAACATTTGAATCTATATCTAGATCAAGCTGTATATTTAAATATTACTTGCCACACACAGAAGGATATTCATTACTAATATTTTACGCAGACTCTCCAACATGACCCCTTCCATAGACACAGAACACTCTGCTCCTGATTTTCTGTCTGTTACTATAATAAACACCCGGGTTGAAGATAATTTTCTTTTCCTGGAATCTCAGGAGCAGAGTGTTGTGTGTCTATGGAAGGGGTCATGTTGGAGCTATGGTTGTCCTAGGTAGTAATGAATATCCTTCTGTGTGTGGCAAGTAATATTTAAATATACAGCTTGATCTAGATATAGATTCAAATGTTGGGTATGAATATTATAAATCTCTACATTAAAGTAACTTTATTAGGTTTTGTGCTTTTGTTATTAACTTTAACATGGGAATTTAGCAAGACTGCATCCTACTGAAACAATGTTTCTGGGGAATTTACTGGGAATCCTCTAATTTTATATATATGTAAAAAACTAAACAAAACAAAAATAAAATGCAGTAATACTTTTGTTTGTTTGAATAAATAAATCATAGGTGAAATGATATTTACTTGTAGAAAATATAGGGGGTATTCTATGAGCTGTGAACATCTATTTATGCTACAATGGAGACAATTCAACATTGCGCTGTTTCATGGTCAACGAAGATGTGCTCCGATGACCAAATAATTTTCACCTTTGCGCTTTCCACAGCTGTGAGAAAACTGTTTAACCGCGGGATATCCCTATATAAAAGATAGCATTGGTAAAACAGTCAACATTTAAAAGAATAACGTTGATATTTTTTATTTCAACCTTTTATTTCCCTGCTCTCCACAACAAACTACATTTTAGACTCAACATTATAAATACACTTTTTAATGCAATAATAATTAAAACACTGGTAAACTGTCAAGAATAAAAAAATATTTTTGATGCTAATTGAATATCTCCCTAAATTTCACTGCAAACAAACAGTCTCTAAATATAAAACACCAACTTGCAATGATCAGGAAGAGATCTGTGATCATGAGTAATGCACTGTCTCTACATGGAGCAGAAGACTTGTCCGTCTGTTATGTAGAGGGGACCTTTCACAGCCTAAAATGTCCAACACTAGAGAACTGAGAGTAGCCGGTGTCTAGCTCTAACACAAATCAACATCATTTCCAGACAAATTCACCAGTCCAAATCACCCCCCCACCCCAACTATCAGTTTCCATCTCAGGAGAAAGCTATACAAGGCTCACAATGGTTGCAATAAGAGAGGGTTCCTGGGTCACTAACAATCCTTACAAATGTAATTCTCAGCCAGGAAAAACAAAGCAACAACTTCGGGGGCAGATCATAAAATACAAAAAGGAGATGTGGGGCTTCCAGGGGTTCTTTTATTCATATTTGGTAACATTGCCCTCTTTTATAGCCTTTCTGGAGAAAGGTGATGGATACGGCTCCAGAGGAGACTTCCAGGGAACCAGAGTTTTGGCTTCTCACACTCCAATCATCCTCTATCTCTTCATACAAAGACTTCCTGATACGACCTGAGCAACGCAGCGATAGACCCTGGTTCATTGGAAATCCACCTCCCCTCCTATTAAGAAATGGATTAATAGAATAGATCTTCACTACAAACATGGATGACATCACGCCCTCAGCAACTGATACATTTCATCAGTCTACTTCAATCTGGTTCAGTTGGATGGAGTTTAATTTGTCTCTGGAATTCTCAATACTTCTTTATTCTTGAATTAAACTAATTCTCCTCTTTCCCCTCTGGGCAGGACCTACCTTTCCTTTCATTGTAGGGGTATCAAACCTAAAGATATGGGTTTTGATGGACATTGCCCTTGCCTTGGCCTCATCCAAACTTACTTTGCCTAGGACACTTTGACTACCTTGCTATGCTGGCCTCCCCTTCCCTATTCTCCCCCTTATTATTTTAGTCATCATAATGTGCCTTATTCCACCCTAGAATTCAAGTTCTCTTGACAGAAGTACTGTTCAACTTTAGTGGTTTAAATGCCTATGTGGCTAACGACTCCACGTGGGATGCCCCACTTATTATAGTGTATTGTTATACGGTTGTGATTTTTGTTAAATTGATAGGGGGTCACTGTCTGTTCCTTCATTGGGGGATGTAAGTCACCTTACTCTGTTTGTACTTAATGTAGGATTGTTATTTCATAAATAAAGACTATATGAAAAATACAAACAGGCTCTTGTGGACAATCTATTCCTCAGCATTATAATAGCAACTAATAGAGTAAAAACATGAGTTTCCTCATTTGCATACTAGTGCCTCTGGCGTTCGGATAATAACAAAACAAAACGTGGGTGAAAAAGAGAAACAAAAAATAATAAAGGCGACAGAAGCTTTATATTTTTAACCAGTGTGTCTGGTTAAGAAAAAAACATTGATCTCAATTTAAATGTGCTAATAGGCAATAAAGAGTTACTTATACTTCTGGCTTCAAGTTATTGAACGCTATTATTTTAAAGAGGTTTTGCATTCAGAATGAACAGAGAGAGATCGGATCATTAACAACGATAAGATTCCATACATTAGTGGGAATTTGTTATCCCAAATTTCGCATGTAGGAGAACAGGGCACTCTTGCATGCAGATGGGATTTACCTTCCCTTAATGCAGGGGCCGAGTTTTTTTGTACCGTGTTACGGTGCAGATTTTTATGTTTAGCAAAACAATATGATTTAAGTAACTCCAAGAAGTACCTGCTCACACTCATAGTAAAACGTGCAGCACAATAAAATGTGGAATGTGGAATATATGGTCTAAACATGCTCCATCGGTTTGTGAAATTAGACCACTTAATTTCCTATTGTTTTTTATTAACAGGTTTTTATATAACGCTATCAGATGACGTGGCACTGTACAGAGAATATTTCACATTCACATCAGTCTCTGTCCCATTGGAGCTACATTCTAAGTTTCCTAACACAGACATACACACACAGCAGCCAATTAATTAACCAGCATGTTTTTGGCATGTGGGAGAAAACCCCGTGCTGCCCCAAATGTATACAAAAGTAGAGGAGACCAGGACCGTAACTGAGGGGGGTAGAACACAAAGCTTAAGTTGGATACAAGTAAATTAATACTATTTGACTGATTATCATTCTATGAATACCATTATTTGATTGCTAGGGGGCGCCATAGCGCCACTTAGCCCAGTCTTTACCTAACAAGCAAAAGAAACCCTGCCACTGTTACTTAGGGAAGAATAAAAACACACAGCAGTGGTCATTATCATATTCTTATATTTAAAAAAAAAAAAAAACAAAAAAACAATAAAAACCAGTTCTACCAGCAAACATCCACCAAAAATACCTCTAAATTTTTTTTTTTTTTTTTTTTTGTGTTTTTGGGTTTTTTTTTTTGGCCAGGCTTTGCCACTTTTT
>WWET01000696.1:65764-81684 GCA_011038615.1 Limnodynastes dumerilii
GGAGGGTATTGAGATAGAGCAGAGATGGGAGTGAGAGTGAAAAGAGAGAGAAGGGAGAGAGAGAAGGAAGAGGAGAGAGAAGGGAGAGGGGGGTGGAAGAGGGTGAAAGAGTGGGGAGAGGGGGGTGTGAGAATGCAAATAGGAGGAAGAAATAAAGAGGAAAATGAGGAGTGTGAGTGAATCTGTGTGTGTGTGTGTGTGTTTGTAAGAGTGTGTGTATGTGAGTGAGTGAGTGAGTGTGAGAGTGTGTGTAAGTGTGTTTGTGAATGTGTGTAAGTGTGAGTGAGTGAGTGTGGGCAGAGACTGAGAGACATTCTCATTATCCAGGGAATTACGGACCATACCTCTAGGAAGGCGTTCATCTGCTTCTGTACCCTGTTCACAAATCTCCACTGGATAACGAGGCTGAGTAGAATGAGAAGGGGGGACATGAATGACCATGCTATAAATGCCTTTTGTTTCATGTGGTTTCCTGCATTTATTATAAGACATATTCCTTACATTCCTATAACATCTAGATCCCAGATCCGCTGTATTTCATGAAATAATAACCAGCCCCTCATGCATTATCTATAGACTCCGTCCTTGGGTTTAAAATTACATGAGAATCTCTGCTAAAGGTTCAGGGAGAATAATGTATTTTTCATGAGAGAGCGGTGGTAACACAGACAGCCGGGAGAGCAGGAATAATGTGTGAGGATGACCCGTGAGGTGCAGCGCATCCTTCTAGGCTTCTCATTATACACTGTGTAATGTGCCGACAGCTCACACAGTGTAATATCAAGCTGACTTCTTCCTTCTACAACTCTTATATAACTTGTTTGTAACCCTCAGTAGTGACATTTAAGCCTTTTTGGTGCATTGGATGTTATTCTGGAATTAGAACATATCTGTTAGGTCTGGGACGCGGTCGCTGGTCCGGGCAGCCATATTTTGAACATGATACAGGTCACCAGCTGAATGGCGACTATCATGCTCTATGCTCGCCAATGAGAAGATTGCTATTGGGAATGGCTGCCTATTTCTACCCGTACCCAATAGTGAAACAGCTGCAGAGGAGCTTAGGTTAGGGATCAGGCTGCGGTTACGGTTTAAGAAAGGGGGTAAGGGTTAGGGCTTAAGTGGAAGGTTAGTGTTAGGCTGTGGAACAAGGAAGGTTAGGGCTGAAGAGGTGGAAGGTTAAGGTTGAAGAGGTGGAAGGTTAGGGCCGAAGAGGTGGAAGGTTAGGGCCGAAGAGGTGGAAGGTTAGGGCTGAAGAGGTGGAAGGTTAGGATTAGGCTGTGGAACAAGGAAGGTTAGGGCTGAAGAGGTGGAGGTGGATTAGGCTGTGGGAAGCTGAGGTTTAGGGTTAGGGGAGGGTTAAGGTTAGGTGATTAAGTTTTCCAAACAGAAACCTCTGCGGCCCTGAGAGCCACAGCACTGCCGCGATTGGAAACGGAGACTGACGGCAATCACCACTCAACAGCTTTATGATGATCTTTCAAAATGGAGACCATGGTACAGGGCAAACCACACCCATATTAAGATAATTGTCTCATACCCCTTTCATATCACCATTAAAAACCAGGATTTTTGGTGGTGATCTGAAAGCCACCAGGGTCCCGGTCCCGGGTCTAATGACCTGGGACGTAGACACAGGAAAAAGAAGAATTTTTCTTGTGTTGGACCTCAGCAAGCGGCAATGTGAAAGGTGCTGGTAATAAGTTAGGTTGTGAAAGGTTAGGTGGTCTCACCTAATCCACCCGATTGAACTGATTTGTTTTCTGTTGCTATGCAACAGTAAACAAGTCTCCCCCCTTGAGTCGCTTGCTGCCCATTAAAAATGTCAGGGCAGACCCGGGACCTGGAATGACCCGGGTCTGCCCTGCGCTGTTTTAAGGGACCAACCTGCCTTTTTATTTTCTCCTCTGAAAAGCCCTGGAAATAACCCGAGTTGAAAAACAGTGATCTGAAACCAGTATAAGAGGAAAGCTGCAAATGGATGATTTATAGGACACCTCATTTTAGCATCGAGCATTTTATTACAGAAATAAACACCTTATTGGCTGGAAGTTATTGGGTTGGTGTTTGAATGATTGAACAGTGATGAAATAGACAGAATGTCTATTTGGGCAGAATCCGGATCAGATTTTGCTGCATTCGGATCTCTAGTCGCAGCGGATCGGATCCTGACGTCCATGAAACAGATGTTTCTTTCCGTTCGCAAACAGCGGGAGAAGATGAACGCAATTCCATTACGAACCTGGCTGCTATGGATCATGACTTCCGTAATGGAAGCGTTAGTGATGGCAGTGCAGGACACGTGTAATACATAAGCAAGGTGGGACGTGCTAATTGTACAGTAAGGGCTAAGGTTACGGTAAGGATAAGCCCTTACGTACAATGCAGATCTCACCGCCATCCCCATTTGATGGCAGGGTGGAAATATTAAGTTAGAATCCCGTGATTGTAAGTCCCTTCTAGTGCAAAGGGAGTGGCCTTCGCTCGCACGCATGGGACATAGGGTGCAGCCGCGATCTGGCTTTGGAACCTCCGCCGCTGATGTTGCGCTTGGAATGTCGAGCACTGCGACAGTAAATGTCCAGTATGAGCAGGGATCTGCCATTGTATCCCCATTGTATGTACATTTCCATGTAAGCGCTTCACTAACCAAAACCTCCCACACGGACTTCTGACACTAACCGTCTATCTTTAAATATACAGCCCGTGCGCACTTTAAATGGCGGATCAGACGCACATGCAAGGCTCAAAGGAGAAAAGGTTGCGTTACAAGAGTATAAGAAATATGGGCACGTACTCAATGTATTCCCTCTTGTTATCGTTTGTGAGGACCATCTCAGACCCGTTTGGCTTCAAGTCAACCTGGTAAGTCTGAAAATAAAGAAAGCGAGATCATTAGCAGAAATATATGAACACACCGGTATATTTATTATAATATAATGTGCGGGTTACACAGTATAAAGGAACACAGATAAATTAAACACCAGTCAGGATTGTTTCAAGGAGCCACCTATTGCTGGCAGGGCTGCCGCCAGATATTTTCGGGCCCATGGCACATCCTTGGCGCCCCGCCCCCTACATGACATCATCTGTGATGTCACATGAGGCAGGGGTACTGCGGAACTGTAATACCAGCGGAACGATGTGCAGGGAAGCATTTCCTGTGCATTGGCCTCCTATGGCACAGCTCTAAGCAGCACGTATCGGTAGTAGGATACAGCCAATGCCTGCTTCTTTAGAGCCATGGTTAGTATCTGTGGGCACAGCTTTGGGGCCTGGGACAGTAGTTCCGGCTGTCCCCCCTGATGGCAGGGCTGATTCTGGCAGCCAAATGGCCCAGCGACCAGAAATTAGGATCTGCCGCCTGTGTTGATCTGAGGCAGCGGTTTATACATGGGGGGACCTGATCCACAGTTAAGAAGGTGATAAGGTCACAATTATATGCACCTAAGTTGCAAGACCACGCCCTTGACACGCAGTCGTTTTGCATGTTCTTAACTGACTTAAGCAGGCCATAGGCTGCCTTATCTTTCCGTGCGTATGTTTGTTCTCGAATTACTACATTGCACACATACTCAGAAAACCGCGCCCTGTCTGCCCTATTTAAATGCCCCGCCTCCCCACACTGTTCTTAACTTACTTCTTAACTTGGCCTGGCCACGACCCCTTCTTACTCATCTCATTAAAGGGGGTTGAGAATCGCTCCTAATGGATCTTTGTACCTATGCCCTATGTAGACTGCATAAATAAGGGTACTACACATGCGCAGGGCCGCCATCAGGGGAAGGACAGCCGGGCCTATTGTCCCGGGCCCGGAGCTGATGGGGGCCCGCCGATACTTACCTAGCAGCAGGTATTGGCGGTATCCTAGTAGCCGGCCAATGCGGCTGGGTCCCGGGCCCCACATTTGATGACGGCGGCCCTGGGTTAGGGTAATGGAAGGAGAGGGTTAGGGTGAGGATTTGGATAAGAGTTGGGGTTAGATTAATACTTACCACTCGCCACTGCCAATTCTTCCTGGGCTCACGGGCGGGTCCCGGCCCCTGCATTGGATGACGGCGGCCCTGAACATGTGCAGTTTATCCCTTCTTAAAAATACGTACGCAAATAGCAGCAGCTTCTTAACTGTGTATCAGGTCTGGGGTGACCAGGAGGTCATGCCGCGGCCTCTTTCTCCTGCTATATATCATTATATACCGTTACTTTTATTTTATTTTTTTACAGGAGCCTATTTTTGACAAACTATTTTACACGGACAATCGTGTGTGTCCGTCTCTCTATACACCTGCCACCTATATTCTTGTTCTGACTCTTATATTCTAATAATTAAAAATATAGCTCTGATTTATTGGAAATAAAATATAGACACTGCAATCACTCAGAATGTTTTGCTAAGTTGCATTAATATTGCAAAGAAAGAATGAGGACATTGGAACACTGCTATTAAACACAGAGAGAGCCAAGCTGTGGGAAAGGAAAAGAGGAGATGTTGCCCATAGCAACCAATCAGATTCTTGCTGACATTTTCTTGTATATGATAGGAAAGTAAGAGCTAGAATCAGATTTCACCCGACTATTATGCAGATCACACTATAAACAATTGTTTGAAACAAATATCTGATTAATGTGTAGGCTCGCACGATCGTTGCCTCATCGTCTCAAAGACGTCCTCATTTTATGTCACAATGTAATTCCAAATGTGAAGCGTGTACACAAGCCGGACTGTCTGTCCCACAATTCCGCATCTACTTCTTGGAGCAGAGGGTTCTGGGAGATGAAAATCACAGATCTTGCCGGCAAATCATGTCCATGCGAATGAAAGTGTCATGATCATCAGGACTTTTGTCATTGGTAAACGTAAATACATGGCATTTGAATTGATCAGGTCGGAATAGACGGCATTTAGATCTATTGTACTTTTCCAGTTCTCCCTTTTATGGTCTTCTAGTCCGGGGGTTCTCATCCGGTGCTATGTGAACCAATGTCTGGGGGAACTGGGCAAGGTGGTAAGATATGAATGCATGCTAAAGTATTTGTATATCAGCCATGAGTGAGTCCAGATGCCAAATAGTATAGTTAATAAAATATGTTGGGGACTATATGTAAAAAAAAAAAAATAAAATAAAAAAAAAAATAAAAAAAAAAAATGGATCTGAAAGTCATTATGGGCTGGATTCACAGATACGTCTTTGCGTGGAGTTGCGTGCGTATTTGTAGGATCGGAGTAACTGCGCATGCGTCGTCATTTTCTTTTCCCAAGTAACGTAGTATTTACGCACGGAAGTCCATGAGGCACGGGCTTGTGAATCGCACTTGGGGACTTATGCACGGAGGGACGTGGTTAAAATCCAAAGTTACATGAAAGTGGGTGGGACCATTTGAGGGCGCGGTTAGTTAGATACGCACGTAATTGCGCACGTCAATGTACACGTAGAGTTAAGGTTGCCCTTAACTCTACGGCCATGTGAGGGGAGTGTCATGGGTGTCGCCTTGCTACGTGTGTGCGTATAATTGCGTACTTTAAACAAATGGATCTGTGAATACGGCCCTATAAAATGATGTTATAAATATATATATGGTGAGCGGGTATGTGCATGATAACGTCCCAAACAAGGAGATACAAAAGAGGGAGTAATCATAGGAAAAGAGCTAAGGAATGGACGCTCTCATACACGCCGTGCCAACCTGAGCTCTCCAGGTGTTCAACTACACATCCCAGCATGCTTTTACTACGTAGGTATAGCTAATACCTGGCAAAGCATGCTGGTATGTGTAGTTTTTTAACACTTGGTGAGCCACAGGTTGGTTAAGTTGCAGATGTATGGAGAGAGCTGAGGATATATAGGATAGGTCAGTGGTACGTGCCCTGATTCCATAGCGCGGAACTGGTACACACCACAAAGAGGTTGAAAATGACTGATCTAGCCCCCCTTTTACAGAAACCATGGCTACTCACCCACCCGCCCTTCCCCAAACACTAGCCCTGTCTATCCCCGGAACCCGATCTTCTATCCCACCTGAGCCATCCTCTATCCCACTAGTCTGTATGATAGAAACTATTTCTGATTAATGTAGATATAGAAGAAATAAATGTAAGGCAAGGTATGAAAACTTCTGAACATGCATAAATGTACATACCTGACCAAAGTTTTCCTCATCTATGCAGAACCTGAGATCCAGCTCAGTGGGGTCGTTTTCTAAGATCCATTTCAAAGAATTGTAGTATTCACTATCCTAAGAAAGGAAAAAGTGATGCACTGTAAATCCAGCTAAAATTCAAAGGAGCCAAGCTGTGCTACAAATAACAGGCGTCTTTCAAGCGTTTCAGCTATGGTATAGATGCAGGGGAGCACTATCAGAACATTTGTGCCCAGTGAACAGGGTGCAGATAAGTTATTATTGTGGAACCAGTCCAGGGCTTAGAAGGCGTCCATCTTGCTTATAGTGTCTGGTTCCGAAATTCCTGCTTATGGCTCTAGCATTAATCCAGTGACCATGGATTTAGTGTTCATTAAAAATTTTGAGGAAATGCGTGAGGAAAAATGACCACTGAAAAGGTAGTTTATAAGTGGAACATCCTCCCATCTGAGGTGGTAGAGGGTAACGCATTAGAATAATTGAAACATACTTGGAATAAATATAAAGATATCGGACATCTTATAAATGCCCTTGTAATAAGCCACCATTATTTCTTACAAATGTGAGTAATAAGCTTATCACACATTTAATGAACATCTTGGGATTTCTACTTTTAGCAATGACATAAATAATATACATAGGATATAAACTTATTTTTTGCTACATGTATAATATGAGTACGCCCTTAATATTCAAAGCATCAGAACTGATCCCCAAACCAATGCAAGACGAAGGCAGCCATTTTGTGAGATGAACCAGTCACAAGACCATAGCCAATCAATTACCCAGACCAAGTGACATCACCAAAGGCTGCAGCCAATCAATTCACTAAGGCACAGAGACATTACTGAAGAATGCAGCATATCAATATATACCATTGTCCTAGTGAATGAAAATATGACTGCCTATGAGTGTCCATAGGACCACTACACTGTAAGAGAAGTCTATTTTATGGATGACCAAGCTGAGGTTCTCCTCTAAGCTCCCATTGTGACCTACTCAAGTGCAATAAGTCATAAGTGATTGTTCATTTCTTTAAACAAAATATTTTGCCCAGGAACATACCACAGACTCCATGTCTTTCAGCGTGATCTGTTTCCCCAGCATCATCTTGTAAAAAGGACGAATAAAGAAACCTGCAGGAATGAAAAATCAATTGGTCAATAACAGACTGAAAATGATCACCACAGTGTTAATAGAAAATGTTCAGAGAGTCTTTATAACTGGGGAGAAGAAACACAACATTTTCTTCCCATGATGCAACGCTGCTTCCATTACAGTAATGGTGCACAGAGTACTCTCATAGTGCTATTGTCCACCAACATATTTATTGCCAATATTACAGAGCATGCTTTATAGTGTGCAATGTAAGAGGCTCGGCCTCTCTGGTATAATAGAGCAATAACAGGACCGCACAATGATACCGCAAAGCAGAAATGAAGCACTGTGATTGCAGGGTTCAAATATCTCATCCAAAACATGTTCAGTTGTACAAATGTTTAATAATGTCAATGTATTACACCTGTTACTGCAGGGAAAAGGCCTGATATAGAAGATTATCACAATATGCACTAATAAGACCAAAACAAGGTCATGTCCAGATTCCAGTGTGTTGATGAAGTTTGGAAAAACACACACCATATAAAACGCTTATTATAACAAAGCAGTAACTAGAGGGCGGCATTTCAGGATAGCCTTGTGTGGAATCTGCAGTTACATTGGGGGGGAAGTGGTACTAGAATAATTGACGCATTTCGCTGTCCAGAGCCAGACCTATGTAATGGAAGTGTTTCTGTTGGAGGGATGGGATGCATACACAAGCGGGAGGTTTTTAAATAAGAACAATACAGTACCTGCTACAGTATATTTGTAGCATGATGCGTCTCTGTACATGACGCATAGCTGCCGACTTTGCCGGAATGTCCGGGAGACTACAGAAATTCGGGCAGTTCTCCCGGTATCCCGGGAGAGCCGGCAAATCTCCCACAAAGTCCTGGCCCCCCGCCTGGCATCACTAGTTTACTAGTGATCCTAAGGACACGGAGAGAATTGATGACGGAGAGAAGCCTTTAAAAGTCGGCAACCCTGATATGACGCTACTGGGGAGTAGTTGCGTCTGGGAGCATGGATAGCGGTTCTGGCCGCTGCTACTGCTCCCCGGCAGTTTCATATCCAGAATCAAAGCACGCTATGAAATATACTGTAGCAGATGGCTGTGGCTCTGTGAAAGAAGCTGGCAGGTCACCCCTAGGGGACGTGGGCCCCGAGTCGAAATGCCCTAGGGGCGGTGCTGGGTGCACAATTTGTAAGCCTGTGCATGTGAGGACGGGGGTCTCCCCGCACATGCTCAGATAGCTGGATATAGCCAGGACCCAGCTTCATGAAAATCTGGATCCAGTCCAGGTTTTGGAAACAGTAGACAATATACCCTCATGACCTGAAAACACTGACTTCATATATGCTCACCATCTAGTAGCTTCCCATGGAACACCGCGAGGCCAGCAATCCGCCCAATAAACGTAAAGTAGGACAGATGATCTTCATTGCAAAGACCGGAGTTAGGGTTTATCTGAAGAGTGTAATTGTCTCTGTGAGGGGAAGAGAAAACCATCAATATTGTTTTTTTTATTATTATTATTATTAGTGTGCAAAGGTCTCCAAATGAAAACAATCATTTTAGAACTCCAGAGAGAGGCATGAAATCGATACACGGAGAAGGTATAATGAGTTACATCAGGCCTCTGGGTTTTCTAAGCAGCAGCCTATGGGCAGATAGCGGTCAGCATTGGTCAAGTTATAAAGATGTGATGTTTCTTTGTGTGCTTTTCTACTGCTGTCCCTCTGCACAGGAACAACCTTCCACAACCTATCAGCAATCCAACACCCTCCAATCCTTCAAACGCTCCCTCAAAACCCACTTCTTCAAGCTAGCCTACCCTTCCTCCTAAGCTTACCTTCCTTCCCCATCTCCATCCCTGTGTCTCCTGTTTATTGACCCCCCCTCCCAGTTAGCATCTTATCTGTTATGAGCAGGGTCTCCTCCCTCCTGTCATCACCCCTCTACCCTGTCCTCATTAATTCCCACCTTATCTCTCTACTGTCTATCTCTCTCTTTATTCATCTGCTCCTACTCCCATATCCAGCATCTTTATTCCCCATACATATTGTTCTGCTATTTTTATACTGTATTTTATTTACATGAATTTGTACTTTGTTATTTGTGCATTTGTGCATATGTAACTATTGCTTCTGTACTGCGCTGCGGATACCGTGTGACGCCTTATAAATAAACCTTAATAATAATAATAATAATACTGCACATGTTCAGAACTGAGGTGCGGCGGCTTGCGTTCTGAGGGGCGTGTTGGGAGTGGGAAGGGGTGGAAGGATGCAGCCCATGTACAGTAAGGGCGGGGCCCAGCGAGTGCGCCCGATCCGGACCAGGACACAGATGTAAATAAAATTTAAAAACTGTTTACAGCTACATTTGCGCCAGCCGCAGGTCAAGTCCGACCTTCTACAAGTCCGACACTTTATGCATTATAAAGGGTCAAATATCGCTGCAAAGGATTGTATGTGTCACATCATTTCTACATACGGTAAGTAAAGTCCTGTTTTTATTAATAAGTAAAAATATTGTTTGCAATTATTTTGTGACATTTACATTCCGATAGAGGCGCTAACATTAACCAGACCCTGTATTTACAATCAGCGTTACACCATACTAATTTATTGTGCGCAGTGTATTTGATACCAAATTGCGTGGATTTGTGGATCAGCGCCATAGTCTCAACACACTGGTGAAGCTACCGTGGGTGCTAGAGGGCCCGGAGGAGAGGAGAACCTGAGGTAGATACCCTCCCTACACCCAGGAAGGACCAATCAGGAGTCCTCACTCTTCCTCACCCTGATGGAAGAGGACAGCACTAAGCTGACAACTGCCGGCAAATTATTTATACAGTGCTCAGCACTCATAGACTGACTGCTGAGCACCGTCTAACCTGCCGACCACTGACAGCTTCGTGGTGTCACTCAGTCTAAAGTGATGCTACAGAAATGTGAGGCGATTGGTAAATGAATGGGACGGAATGATTTCTAAGTGTTTGGTACATCTGTAGGTGGCCCATAAGTAAAGAGACATCTATAAGACAAGAGGGTTGTGGGAAATACTGTATAAAAGACGAGGTCTATACTGTCATTAAAGATTCAAACTCTGATTGGATATAAAACGTTCTAAATTTGAATGGAAAAAACCCCGTAAAACTATTTTCATTTTTCTATTTAAAATGTCTGAACCTTAAAACGTTTTCAGGGAGCTGTTATGGGATTGGTTGCTGCACTTACGTCGCAGAGTACTCAAAAAGTCCATAGTATGGATTAAACATTTCTTTGGACAGAAGGAAGAACCATTCCCTGGCCACTCCACCATAATCCAATCCTTTCTCAGACTCAAACTCTATCCACAGCCGAGCCTTCAGCACGTCCGGCCTCTTCACCGACATGATCCTGCGGTACGATTCCTCAAAGATGTTGTTTCTGTGAAGCTTCATCTCAAATCTGTTGGGTATGTCGGCCTATAAAGGGGATTCCATGATGGTTAAAACATGGATACGACCAACAAAGCTCTTTACACATGTATTTGTTCAGTACGATCAACATGGGATTAGCCTTATATTGTGAAGGAAAGAGAACACTTGGGATCTGAATCAGAGCTTACAAATAAGAGGAAATCGGGTGGAGATTTCCACCTGGGCAAAACCATGTTGAGGAGACAAATTTTGATCAGTTGCCAAAAGATTGAAGCGGGGCATACACAAGGACGATTACTGGTTCCAGCAGGGGGTGGCCCGATAAACGGGACGGTTTCACGCTATGGAACTGTCCCGCTATCGGCACCATACACCTCCTCTGCTGGGACCGATAATCCTAGCAGAAGGAGGGGGGGGGGGCACCAGGGCTCTCGGTGCTGCTGCATATATATGTACAAACTGCTCTGACAGCTTAGAAATATACCTTCAAAGCTGTCAGAGCAGCATAGTACATAGATATTCAGCAGCGGTTATTGAAAGGAGTAGTACATACGGTGCGGCTTTAGCTGATCCCTGTCTGTACTACTCCTTGAAATAACTGCTGCTGTATATCTATGTACTATGCTGCTCTGATAGCTTTAAAGTATACCTTCACAGCTACCAAGAGCAGTATAGTACATAGATATACAGCAGCGGTTATTGCAAGGAGCATACATACAGGGATCAACCGACGTGCGGCTTCAGCTGATCCCTGTCTGTACTACTCCTTGCAATAAACACTGCTGTATATCTATGCACTATGCTGCTCTGATAGCTTTAAAGTATACCTTCACAGCTATCAAGAGCAGTATAGTACGTAGATATGCAGCAGCAGCTTGGAAGAATAGGGAGCCCTTCAGATAGCTGATTGGCTCCCTTAAAACATTGGGAGCTTGCTCTCGATTTAAATCAAACATATCAAAAGACCAAATAATCACACCAGAGCATTTCTGGTGCGTTTATTTGGCGTTTGAAAAATTGATCTTGGCCATACACTAGAGCGATCACACTATAATTGGCTTATCGGGGCCGATAATCGCTCTAGTGTACGGCCAGCTTTAGAATTGAGAGGGGATATTTCCCAGCCCAAGTCTAAAGAACATATGTGTAAAAGTGAGGCTGGTCAGTCTCTGTGTACAGCAAGCAAAGTATTCTCCCTGCATGCAAAGAATACAATTACATTCACTCCCCATGAAATTCAGTCTAGCTTTTCCCAGGTGTAACTTTCCACCTGATTCTCTCTTATTTCCATGTGCCTGCACACAAAAGTTTTTACTAGATGCAGGAAACAATTGTTTTCACTTTGCAGCCTGGATGAAGCACATGTTACAATGGTTTGGACAATCATACTTCTGAATGAAAAGATCTTCCAATTGTCTCGCACATGAAAATTCATAGATCTCAGTAAATATGATTAATCAGAGATATGGTCTATGTTGGATTGCGGATTACACAAGGTAATATGAAGATCCTCCGACATGACCGACTCTGCTTCCGAGCTCCCAACTGTCAGTTACTATGGTAACCACCTGTCTTGAAGTAAAAAGGGTTTTTGAAAGATCAGGTAATTAATTAAAGTCAGGTGAGTGTCAATTGAAAGATCAGGAGCGGAGTTTCTGTACTTAATGGAAGGAGTCATGTTGAAGTGTTGCCAAACACTTAATTTTAATCATTTGTTTTAGTACATATTGTCAACAATATTAATAACAAACATGGTCCTGGTACATAGGCACTATACACCAAAGGAAATACATGTTTTAAGGGATATATTTTATAGGAGGTGGTTGGTTAAAATCTGTTTTTCTGCATATAAGACCAAGAAACTAGCCGTAAATCTTTTGTATTGTGATTAGTAACCATAATCATAATTGCGAGTTGTTGGAATAATTATGCTAATGGTTTTGCAGTGACAAAAACACTATCATTTATCACAGCTCATTAATTAGCAGACGTAATGAAAATCTTTTCATCTTGTTAAGCAAGGAAAGTAATGACGATAAACTATGTACCTGTGCAAACACTTGGGCTGCCCATGTTAACTACACAGTATTACAGCTACTGGGTACTGGCCAGAGTGTCCTGAGGCCTAACGACACTACTGCCCCCTAGCTGCCAATCTCACCATGACGTGTTTTTTTCTGCGTAGGAAGCTTAACGTTTATCTGCCACCTTAAGATTTAGCTCTTTTTTAAGTATACTACTTTTGTAATATCATTTCAGCTTCATGGCAGGGGATTAGAGGAGTTGTGTCTTGTGTGTTCTGCAGGGGCCGTCAGCGTTCGGGTTCCTGAGCAATGCCTGCACCCTCAAAGGCTGGCTGGTGCCCCAGACAGCTACCTAAACCTGCCTAGTGGTACCTCCAGGCAAATTGGAAAGCACTCGCTCTCTCTCTCTAGATGTAGGGTAATGCACTTGCACAATATGCTTACCTATGACTAACGCATTTTATAATCAACACAAACGCATTTCGATAGGCTATTATTTCACTAACAAAACTGTGCTAAATCTGAGACAAGGCAATACCTCAGTAATGCCAAGTATTGCACTGGTTGTATCCCTGTGATTGGTACAATATAATGCATTGAAATTATAAATAGAGGTACATGTGTTACGGTTATAGAGACCACATATTATGGAGATATTGTTTTACTACTTACAGGTTTCTTCAATTTTTTCCTGAAATAGTCATATTTCTGCTTAAATTCTCTGGAGTAAGGAACAGCCTGCAAGACAAAGGAACATTAACATTAAGTGATCAAGGTTATCTCTTTATTTAACAAAAACATGAGCAACAACTGATACAACGAAAAATATAAAGGACTGAACATATAGAACAAATATTGTGTTTTACATCTACCAATTGTATTATACGTCTATCTGGTCACACCCCTTGATATATGTGAAAGCTGCTATCATATCCCCCCTCTCCCTTCTCTGCTCCAAGCTATACATGTTACTTCCTCTGGTCTGTCTCTGTGTGACACAGGCCATGGACTATTTTAGTTGCTCTTTGCACAGTCTCTAATGTATTTATTTCCTTCTGGGGATTTGGCCTCCAGGGGTGTGGGTCTGCGGTACAAATGGCCCTTTTTTGAAAGGGCCGTTTCATACCTCTGTATTATAAAAGTTCTCCTAAATCGTTTGTTTCGATTGAAACAATCGAGTGAAGATAGCAAGGCGAATGGTGAGTATTTCTTCTATCCTAACTCTTTTCCTAATTCTTACCCTAACCCTCCATTCCCCTGACCCTAAAGACTCCCTTTTGCAGCAGCCTGACCCTAAGACTATCCTCCCGACAGCCTGACCTTAATACTCCCTTCCCTTTAGTCTGACCCTAAGACTCCCCTCCCCCTAGCCTAAGACTTCCATGCCTGCAGCCTAACCGCAAGACCCCCCCTTTCCTGCAGCCTGACACCAAGACACTCCCACAAGTAGCATAGCCCCATGACTCCCCTTCCTGCAGCCTTACCCTAGCACTGTCCTTAGTACTCATCTCTGGTGGTGCAGCAGGTGTAGTGTCCAGCGGGTGCAGTGCGCGTCAAAGGTTTCCGAATGAATGGGTAAGTATGCCGAACGACATGCCCATTCATTCTTAAAATTGTTGCAATAATAGTATTTTCGAAACGGAGGCAGCTCTCGGCTGCCTGGATTTCTAAAATACAATTTTAGGCCGCAGTCTGTGACTGGGCCTCCAGAACTGAACATCACTACTTCCCTCTTTCTGCTACTCATTCCTCTCCCTATACAACCAAGCCTCTGACTGGCCTCTCTCATTGCTTGTCTGCCTTCAAGTCACATGAAATAGTGGTTCCTAGATCCCTTTCCTTCTCAGTAATTTCTAATTTAGTGCCATTAATGCTTTATTGAGCTTCTGTTTTATTGAATCCCAAGTGCATGATCTATGGCACATATGGAGCAATGACCAGAAACACATAAATATCATCTGGAAGCCCCAATAATTGCTTATCCTTTCTTTCTGGAAGGCAGTGAAATGAATGAAGAAATTCAGGACAGAGAGCAGCTGGAACGTGCCTGCGGATAACAGCTTCTCCCCGCTGCCCACACAATGTACGTGTAAGTCCTACCCTGAGCAGCTATAAGCCTTGGAACAGAGATTCCTTAGCAGTTTCCCAGGTAACGCTGGACGACGAGACCAGAGCGATCTTTACTTAATGAGGTTTTTTTTTTGTGTTTTTGTTTTCTCTTTTAACCTTTTCTTAAGTTATAGAGATAAAATCACTGTTGGCAGGTCCATAATTAGATTCAGAGACAATTTACAGCCGTCATTAATGAAGCCATTTGGACACAGTCCCATTTATATATCAGTCACAGCCCTTTATTATAGATATACCGGCATTACTTCCAGCGTACGGAAATTACATGGAACATATCTGAATGCCCCGTTATGAGGGGTGCAGGTCGCCCCTGCAAACAGCCCTAATCCTTACCCTAACCCTTCCCTTCCATTGCCTTAATCCTTGCATTTCCGCAGACCAACCCTAGAACTCCCTACACACCTGTCCGGTTGGTGCAGTGGGTGCATTTTATGAAACAGAGACAGCCGGTGGCTCAGTGAGTAGCACTTGTGTCTCACAGAGCTGAGGTCATAAGGCCTAGTCTGGGAATCGAACTCATCTGTGTGGAGTTTGTATGTTCACCCTGTGTCTGCGTGGGTTTCCTATGAATGCTCCGGTTTCCTCCCACATGCCAAAAACATACTGGCAGGTTAATTGGTTGCCAACTAAATTAACCCTAGTGCATAGATGTGACCTTAGATGGGACCTTAGTATGTAGCTCCAATAGGGGCAGGGACTGATGTGAATGTGAAATATTCTCTGTAAAGACATTTATATCGTCCAAACCAAAATATTGACACATTCATTATATGATTACGGAACGGTGATGCACACATTTACCCTGCAGACATTACATTCATAGGGCAATTATAATTACTTACTGTATAGAACCAGAAGGTCGATGGCTGTATGTGCATGTCAGACCCACGTCAACTATAGTGTGTTGGCGGCTGCATTGCCAGCAGTACTAGGGTTAATCTGTGGGGAGCTGGCGGGTTCAGCACACACATTAACTCTAGCACTGTAGCCGCTAATACACTAAGGAATTAAATTAATTCCTTAAATTAATTACTTTTACATTAAACATTTTGGGAGGGGGCTGGAGACATGATAGGAGTACTAGGGGGGCTGGTGGTAT
>WWET01000696.1:82659-93127 GCA_011038615.1 Limnodynastes dumerilii
TCCCCTGCAGCCTGACCCTAACCCTCCTTCCTTCCCCTGCAGCCTGACCCTAACCCTCCCCTGCAGCCTGACGGTGGAGGGATATTGCGCATTGCGAAAGTGAATGGGTGAAGTATTCCGAACAGCAAACTTACGCATTCATTAAAATAAAAGTAAAAATGGGACATCCGAAAAGGAACTTTCGGATGTCCCATTTTCGGCATTAACACTTTCTTAGCGGGGAGTGTAACCGATTTACATTATACCCTTGATACAGCTTCCTACATAAATCTAAAAAGATTATTATTTCTTTATACCTATTTGATCATAAACAATGATCGTTATCCCTTTACCCATATACACTATTAAGTCTTTTCTAACATTATAGTATTTGTTACAACTCATTATTTCTTTTCGACAAGTGCTATCCTATATATTGACTTTGAGAGATATTTGTAACAAAAAAAATGTATTATATGGGCACTTGATATTTGAGAATATCTGGGTCATAGGGAACTTTGGATTGACAGCTTTATGATATTAATATTAGCAGCAATAGAAAATATTGAAGATATAATAGTGGAGACATTATCATTTGGATGGGAGACTGAAGTTTTTAATACACTGTTTTTCCTTTCCTTTTTCACACTGTTTGTGTTGTTTTTTTTATTACCTTTTTGGTTGAAATAAAATATTGGTTTTATTATGTTTTAACAAGGGAATTATTGGAGGAGTGCGTCGTTATTAAGAGACTCTGCTGCTCTTCTCTTTTGGTATTGATTAATTGTTATTAGGTCCCAGCAGCTCTGCCTGCACCGAGAAACATCTTAGCGGCTTCTCCCCATGGGATTGGACCAGTGCTTCTCTCCAGTTATCCCTTACACCGGTGCAAGCTCTATCCTGTTTTGGGCATATTGAATGTGTCAACATTTACACGGTCACCATTTTGGTCGGTTGCAGTCCCCGCTCCGATAAGCTGCCTTTAGAAATAGAGACAGCCGAAAATTCCTTTTCAAATGGCTCTATTTCGAATGGCAGTCACTTTAGATTTTATTTTATGAATGGGAGAGTTTGCCGATCAGAATACTCACCCGTTCATTTTCGCAGGACCCGACGGACTCGCCACAGACCCGCTTCTGACAGCTTCGGAGAGGTGGGTAACCTCTCCGGGGACTTTTAGTGTTGGGGGGGGGGTTTAATGTTAGGCTCTTAGGGAGGATTAGAGTTAGGGCCATAAAAGAGGAGAGTTAGAGTCAGGCTGCGGGGAGGGGGTTCTTAGGGTTAGTCTATAGAGAAGAGAGGGTTAGGGTTAGGCTGCAGGGAAGGGAAGGTTAGGGTTAGGCTGCAAGGATGGGAGGGTTAGAATTAGGTAAGTGTAAAACACTACACCAACCCTTTTCCTAATGGAGCACTGTGTTTGGTTCTCCGGGGATTGATTGCTATGCCTCATCAAGGCATAACCAATCGATATCCCAGCCAGTTCGAAACTGGCTGGGTGAGAGTGGCCCTATTGAAACATAACATGTCCCAATCCTATCTCCACTAGACAATCATAAACCGCTTCACATTTACTTACTGGGCCAGTGATAGCTGGATTCTGTAGCCGTGGATCCTCCCACTGCGTTATTTTGGTGTCTGCAAGTAAAAGTGTACACACAGCAATAGTGTTATTGAGTATACCACATCTATCAACATTCTACAGTCTATCAGCAACAAACACAGCGCCAAGTATCCCGCAGAGCATTCAGCAAACATCCCGGACAGCTCCACTGCAAGCAAACGCCAAGCAGCGCCACACACCCTCTTATGTGTGACATGTCCGCACAGCACGATAAAAAGAATTCACCGGCAATGTGGCAGCCACTCAATTTACACAGAGCGATACGACCGCCGAGGGGGCAGATCCTACAGATCAAGGAGCTCTGCAGAGGGTAAATCTTTCACGAAATCCTGTAGGATTTGCACTCCCGGAAGGAGGGGGGGGGGATGGTGGAGGGATTTCTGCGACTGTGTAAATGACATTTCCTCCAATATCGCCGGTATGAATATATGGCAGGAGGTAACGGTGCCATGTGTTCCTTTAATCTTCTCAGGGAACGTAACCTTTCCCAAAAATAAGAGACAGAAATCTATTTGGCCGAGCGTAGCTAAAGTCAATACAATGAATCCTTCAGCACATACAGAGGAGAGGAACCAGCTTTGTGAGCACCCAGGGGACAAGAGAAGAAAAAAATCAGAGGGAACCACTACATAGGAAGGAGAGGAAGAGCCGGGATATAAAGACAGCTGCTCTCTCCCCTCCTTTCTGGCACTTAGTAGAGCCACTGATTTCCCCTGTGCTGTTCTCTGTATCTCTCTATAAGGGGGCTGCTGGGCTGTGACATTCAGCACGGGCTCTTCTGTACTTGTTCACCAATAGTATCAAGCTTCGGAAGAGGGGACTGGATTCAGGCCTACTATTGTTTTTTTTTTGCTGAAAACGGCCACATTGTGTGTGTTACACATAAAGGGCTGGATCCAGACTTAAGAAGGAGCTTGTAATTAACAGAGAAAGGTTTCACCTGGGCTAAACCATGTTGATTACAGGGGGAATTAATTTAATTGTATTCTTTGCATGCAGGGATATATCTTTGAATTGCTTACTGCACACAGATACTGACCAGCTTTACTATCACACTGTTATTTAGACTTGGGATAGGAAACATCACCTCTCAACACTAGTACTGTTTGCAACAGATGAAATATGCAATCAACATGGTTTAGCCCAGGTGTGACTATAAGTTCTTATTTTAAGAAGATTTTTAAGTGTGAATCAGGTCCTTAATTTCTAGCTCTTTCTCAAGTCTGGATCCAGCCCAATGCACTTGCACTGCGGATCTGGATGCAGAGTCACCAATGACAGGGAAGGATGCGAATGACGCTTAGAAAGGGGGAGGTATGGTAGCTGAACAGTAAGGGCTTACGTACTATGCAGATAGATTGTATATCTAGGAAATATTAAGTGGGGTCCTGCGATTGTAAATCCCTTGCGTGCAGCAGAAGTGGCCTGTCCAGGATTTAGGATGTGTCTGGATCCGGTCCAGTGATCCTGGAATGGAACTAAAGTTCCAATGTCGGATCCCTCCTGTGTCCAGCAAGAAGGGATTCAGACTGGAGATCAGACTGGATAGGACGCCCTCACTGCACCATGTGCATATACCCCGCCCCTCTCCCGCGTAGCACATGAGCCGTCCGCATCCCGTTGTGTTGCTTGAAACGCCACGCAAACATCGTTGCAAAATGCCCCTTCTGTTGAGGTTTAGGTCTGGTCCCCTATTGGTAAATATAGAACTCCGTGATTCCCCAGCGAGTGCAAGCTCCTTCACCAGCAAAGTCAAGAGCTTTAGGATTTCCTAGACAACATGAGGAGCTCCACAGGGAATCATAGGACTGGCACATGTCGTAAATATCAACGTTCCAGGCTATAGGATCCTTGTGATGGCGACTGAGGCTACACGGTATAGGAAGCCATACGATCTCTCTCTGTTTCCCTTAGCCTGGAGTAGTTGTGAATGAATACACGGACACAAAGCCGCGACATCACTGAGAAACATAATACTTCAACACTGCCACAAGGTAACGGATAGGCCGCATTTTCAAAATGGCAGCATCCGTAGTGCGCAGCGCTAACAGTTCATAAGACACACTTGTTACAATATAGTGCATACACAAACAGTGTTACTGTAGTGAAGAGAGAACACATCCTGGAGGTGTATTATTGTGTAGAGACAAAAGAAAAACCCATGCTACAACAATCAGAAAATGAAGTCAGGGCATCGGTATATTTGGCCGGACTGCAGGATACTATTTGATTGGTTGTGTCAACAATCTAATACGCCCAAAAACGTGCAATCACTGATAGGAACTCACCGGATCCAGTCACTGATCAAGCACCTAAGAAAATGGCGGCAAACGCCTAACTGGTTGCTATGGGTTACATCGCGGTTTAATCAGTTTTCCTGTGCACCAGTCCCCCAAATATATAAAGTGGCCTTTAGAGAACAACTCACAGCCTGACTTATTTTCCTAAGGTGTAGGTCAAAACCAATCACTAATGCAAGTCACCTAAACAGTAAACATACAGTCTATAGATCAATGTAAATGATAGTAAATAGTAAATAAAAAAACACAAAATGTGTTAATTTTCCACAAGCTCAAACTGACAAATTGGGGAGGAGGTCAACGGCAAGCACTGCTTTGTAAAATGTACAGTACCGTAGGAGGGAACTAACTGCCTGTTCACACTGTCTCCACACATCAACACTTGACTTCCTGAATAGAGAGTAAAATCACAATTGCTTTCATAATCCTGATACCGGCCCACGTCAACAGCCCAGAGGTCACTTACTGTGGTCTATGTAGAACGTTCGGCCGTCTAAATGTATCCGCTCCTCCCAGCCAGGCTGGAAAAAAAAGAAATAGACGGCAGTGATAAAGCAAGAGATCACAATAAACACAAAGGGAACACAATGAAAGCGAACCTGGAAAGACACGTGTGTATGTCACTAATGCCAATCATCTCCAACTCAGTCCCACACTATGGACCAGTGCCAGACCACCGTGCGCTTACCGCACACATGGAGGTCAGACAGTCCGCACAGAGGAGCGGAGTGATCTCCCCGTTCACTCCCCTCTCATGCGGACTTTAGCTGGGTCATAAGGTAGCCTTAAGTCTCTCCGCTGATCCACGCGGACGTCTGAAGATCCGATGCGAACGTCTGGCAGGCGCATTTGCCAGATATTCAGCCGAATTCAGCTGTCACAGCGCTCTGGATCCGGTCATATATTACATGGCAAAACCAAATGTAGGAGATCTTTAAGATGAGCATATAAGAACGCTTTTCCATATTGGGCAGCACGGTGGCTCAGTGAGTAGCACTTGTGTCACACAGCGCTGGTCATGAGTTCGAATCCTGGACTAGGCCTTATATGTGTGGAGTTTGTATGTTCTCCCTGTGTCTGTGTGGGTTTCCTCTGGGTGCTCCGGTTTCCTCTCACACTCCGAAAACATGCTGGTAGGTTAATTGGCTAAATTAACACTATTGATTGGGTGTATGTATGTATGAATGTATGTATGTGTTAGGGACCTTAGTATGTAGCTCCATTGGGGCACGGAATGATGTGAACGTCTAATGTTCTTTGTAAAGTGCTGCAAATAAGCCTTAATATTTTAAGGCAACAGTCCAAAAAAAACCAAACAAAACTCTTTTTGCAGACTACAAGAAGAATTTAGGTAATTGCAATACCCCCCCCCCAATAAAACTATTTTAGCCTACCATGGCAACCACAGTCACATAATGTGGTGATTCAAAGGGTTTAGACACATCCCTCTTATCTGCATGGTGACAACCTATTTTTACCTCCTCTAAAAACACAAGCAGGGCTGCAGCAGGGGTCACTTAAAATGGGGACAAAAATTGTTAGTGTAGAGAAAACTCTACAAAATGTTTTGGAGCGCATAAAATCGGAGCCTGAGCACAGCACAAGAAGCCCCCAACATTCCATCATCATCATCAGACAACTCGACATAATGCGGTGACACTTACCGGAAGGGGACCCAAGTCATTGGGATTTAAAGGCGCTTTTGTTCTCATGTGTACTGGAAATTTCAACCGCGGGTCCTCCTGGGAAATGTAGAAAATAACAGAACTTGACATGACAGTGACATAAAAACATAGAAAGTGACGGCAGATAAGAGCCACATGGCCCATCCAATCTGTCCAATTACAGTGGTTTATAAATAAGACTGGTAACGACAGTGGATTGAAAGCAAACTCACTCAATGGCTTATACCATAGTTACTCAATGATACATAGTCCTCACAGTAAAAGGAAGAAAGTGGGTCATACAATAAACAATGCAAAAAATAAAGATTGTCGCTCACAGCAGGAGATGGGAAAAAACCTGATATTGGGCGCCACTTACTGCTCTTGCAGGAAGCGATGGCATCCATGTAGAGGAGGGAGGGGCTTCAAGGGTTGAAAGAAAACCATTGCAGCTGATTGGATGCATGGGTCTTCAGTCAGTCTCCGCAGTGATTGGCTACACAGGCCTTCTGTCAGTCCGGTTACACTCTCCGCAAAGAAACTCTGAATTTTGAATAAAGGGACATCCGAAGGTTCCTTTTCGGATGTCCCTTTATCCTATACTTACAGCGATCTACTTTTTTTTAATGAATGGGTGAGTATGCCGTTCGGCATACTTCACCCATTCAATTTCGCAATGAGCGTTATTCCTCCGCAGCAGCTATAGCCGGACCTGGAACAGGTAAGTAAACTATCTCTGCGGGTTAGGGTTAGGGTTGGGGTTAGAGTTAGGGTCAGGCTGCAAGGGAGCAAGGGTTAGGGTCAGGCTGCAGGAAATGGTGGGTTAAGGTCAGGCTGCCAGGAAGGGAGGGTTAGGGTAGTGAGAGGGGAGGGTTAGGATTAGGATTAGAAAAAGGAGTGGGGGGGGAACTATTTTTTTTTATTTACAAATTTTCGGGCCACGGAGCTTTCTTCGAGGCATATGCAAACGAAATCGCAGCCAGTTCGCAACTGGCTTGGAGGAATCTGATTTTTCGCAAATCAGATTTTCTTTGCGGGGATAAAAAGGGCAAAGGTGTATAAAAATACACCAAGGTTGGTGAACTGTAATAAATGAGCAGCTGATGGAAGGGAGGAGTTTTACCTACTTCTCCATATAATAAACAAGAAAAAGAAGAAAAAATTCCCAATATGGGAATATCCACAGCACTAAAAATAGTGAAGGGGTATCTGTATATTCACCAATGTGAAAATAAATATCAAACCGAACAGCAAACAAATATAAAATCATAAAGATTTATTACCACATACGTCTCAAAAAACTGACAATAAAACTGTGGGCAGCTTATCTCCAGGATATAATAAATTGAGCATGCAGATGAATACAAATAGGAGTAATGACCTTAGGTAGACGGACCATATGCAGTTATTTGCACCAGGTATTGCTATAAGAGAAAGTTCGTCTGAAATAACACTGCATATATAGTTATTAACACAATATAGTGCTGTAGATGCAAGTTCATCCAATAAATCCTGTAGTTTGAGTAGTGATGACAAGGGTATAGCACAGCAATGCAGGTGTTAATGATCTCCGTATAGGAAGTTCATGTCAGCTATTTGTTGCAGTGATAATTACACGAATACCCTCGAACAAAACAGGATCTCAAAGTGAATTTGCAGTGTATAGCTTACTTCTCAGCAATATAAGTAATAATATATATATATATTTATTTATATTAAATTCAGGGGAACTGAATTTAGGACATGCAATAAAAGGAGTAAGGGGGTGAAAATGTGTAGCTCAACTCTAAATTAGAGTTTTTAAATAAAGATGTTCGTTATTTATCTGCAATAAACAAAATCGGTCAGTATTTTCCCCGCATGTAAAAACCATAAATTAATTTGCTCCTCTCACATTGCAAAAAAAGTTTCTCTGATATCAGATTTGCACTTTTTGGATCAGAGACTTACTCTGGATCAGCTGCAATAAGTGTACACTGCCAAAGTTTATAATGAATTTAACACACAGGGAAATATGTTACCATGGGCCGCATTTACCAAGCTGCTGGAAAAGAAAAGTGGAGATGTTGCCCATAGCAACCAACAGGGCCGCCATCAGCGGGGGGACAGCCAGGGCTATTGTCCCTGGCCCAGGGCTGATGGGGGCCTGCTGAGCAGCGGGCCAATGTGCAGGAAAGAACGCTAAAGCAGGTCCGGGACGCCCAACCCCTGTGTGACGTCCCCAATGACATCACATAGGGGGCAGGCCCCAGGCCCCGCATTTTCTGACAGCGGCCCTGGCAACCAAATAGATTCTAGCTCTCACTTTCCTATTACATACTAGAAAATGTCAGCTAGAATCTGATTGGTTGCTATGGGCAACATCTCCACTTTTCCTTTCCTGCAGCTTAGTAAATCTGGCCCTGAGTCTGAGCCACCTGTGAAGATCAGACCTGATGAAACTGTCAGGTGTAGAGAATGTTCTATTGCAACAGTTAGAGGCAACCTTTAACACTACAGGTGCTGTGTAACTACAATACCCAGCATGCTCCAAGAGCCATGATCTAGCCGATATCTGGCAATGCATGATGGGACATGTAGTTTAACAACACACGGAGTGACACAGCTTAGCTATGCAGGATCAATCTATAACAAAGTAGTAGGTCTTGGAGAGATATGGGTGAGAACGAGAATTAGTAAAGGGGAGTAATAAATCATCAGCTTTAATGTGATTCCTATCACAGGTTTAGACACTTTAATAATTAGAAAGGATGTGATTTTGCTCAATACAAGGGATTCTGAGGTGTGACATAATACATACTAGTGAAGTGCACTAGTTCCAGAAACCATTTACAGGATCTGTTCTGATCTTTATGTCCTGTATCATCATTATACTTTCTTATTTTCCTATGAAGTTTCATTACATGAGCACTAGTTGCCACCAACTGCCATTAGGCCTTACAGTATTCAGCATCAGACATAAACCCAGGCAGGAGATACAATTTGACACCTTAAATAAGTATATTGCTCTGATAGAACACAAGCAAAGGCACCAGCAGAACTCTGAGTAAGGAAGGGGTATGGGCAACTGAAGCCCCCCTCCTCATATGGGACCGGATCCAGATTTAATAGCGACAGGTGATTTACGCACGCAAGGTGCGTAAATCACCTGACTGAACTGGAGGGCGCATGCTACGCTAGGATTCCTAGGATTACTATAGTAATCCTAGCGTTTAGACAATCGGACGGAACTTTGTTCTGTCTGAGCCCATTTGCGTGCAAATGGGCTATGCTTCCCATCCGCCCCGCTAAAGCGGGCGGGGGGAAGCATGTAAAGTGTACAGTGTGAGGGGGCTCCCACACTGTAGCGTATCAGCGGTCGTACGGACCGCTGATCCGCCCGTCGCAATTAAAGCAGGCTTATGGCAGCGTAAGCTGCCATAAAGCCCGCACGACAGAGGGGAGTGACAGGGGGTGTGCACTCCCCTCTGTCTCGCGTAATTTCAGTCTGCACGCACGGAAAGCACGCGGGGGTCTGGATCCGGTCCATGGTGCTTGCACAATGTGTGTGAACATGGTAACTGCACCCCATACACTGCAAATTAGGCTTGTTCCTAACTGTAATCGTGCCCCCATAGGTGGTTATAACATATGCATCATTATAAAGAAATAAAAGGCAACCACAAATATAAGAAACATAAATCACACAACTACAGTACATAGCTTTGTAAAAACAGCTGGTGAGTTACTATATTAGCTGCTTAATGAAAATGTACAACCATCCGCACTAGTGACAGGATTACAGGGTCTGTAGGACCCTACTTTGCCACCAGGACCCTACTTTAACACTTAAAATGGGGCCTGTGGGTAATTAAGGATAGTTACTGTAGGCTTTAAATACTTCCCATCCTAGTGACAGGATTACTGGAGCACTGCCTTCTCTGACAAGTGTGTTGTAGGGGAGAAATAGCCTAAAAGTACAGGACCGGATCAATTGGGAGTGTTTCTGGCTGGAACGGGAAGCAGAGATCAAGTGCGCCAGAGGAGTGTGTGTATCCAGACTGAGCTGTATGGTCAGCGATCGCAAGACCATGCCTATACGGAAAACTGGATCCGACCCAAGCTGATATGATCAATAACCACTAGGGAGTTCCTATCAGGGTATATAATTATTATTATATATCAACTAGGCAAAGGCCCGTCAAAATGACAGGGAAAAATATTTCACATCATGTGTCTCCAGTCTCCCCAGTATTCACTATTCATGTCATTCCAGCTCCCAGCATGCCCCGTCACGTGTCTCAAGCCCCCCAGTATTTACCATCATGCCTCTCCAGCTCCTAGTATTCACCATCATGTGTCTCCAATCCCCCAGTACTGCCCATAATGTGCTTCCATCCCCCAGTATGTCTCTACCTCCCAGTATCCCCATCATGTCTCCAACTCCCCAGTATCCCCATCATGCCTCCAACTCCCCAGTATTCCCATCATATCTCTCTAACTACCAGCATTTCCTACCATCTCTCCAGCCCCCAGTATTCACTATCATGTGCCTCCAGACCCCAGTATTCACTATCACGTGTCTCCAGACCCCAGTATCCCCCATCATATGCCTCCAGAACCACAGTATCCCTCATCATGTGTCTCCAACACCCCTGTATCCTCCATCATGTGCCCCCAGCATCCCCTATTCTTTTGTCTCCATCCTGCCAGTATATCCCATCAAGTCTCCAACCCCCCAGTATTGCCACCATATCGCTCCAGCCCCCCAGTATTCCCCATCACGTCTCTCCAGCTCCCAGTATCCCCACTGGTCTCCAGCCTCCCAGTATTCTCCATCATGCCTCTCCAACCTTCCCAGTATTCCCCATCATGTGTCTTCAACCTCCCCAGTATTCCCCATCATGCGTCTCCAGTCTCCCCAG
>WWET01000696.1:103995-123161 GCA_011038615.1 Limnodynastes dumerilii
CAACACCCCCCCCCAACACACACACACAGGACTGGTGCCCTAGGCAGTTGCCTAATAGCCCTAGGCCTGGGTCTTTAGCATTAGATGAACAGATGTCTAGTTACCCTGTCATATTCTGAATGACCCCACAAAGCATGGACTATCGTGTGTGTGATCACCTGTAGTCTACAACAGAAACTAGAATTCTTACGGTTCAATTCAAGCACAAATATAAAGGATTAATAGATATATATGTCACAATCAAACAAGTATTTGTAATGATCCCTTGCTAAAAAGTCCTTAGTACAAAAAAGAACCCAACAAGAAATAGACAAAGCCGCCAAATAAGACAGAAACAGGCTCACTACCACTGGTGCATCCTATCCCTGCAAGACGAAAATAACCGTATGGACATTACCGTAGAGTCCTCACCACCTGTCACGGTAGAAGAACGAGCTCTTCCGGGCGGATTGCTTGGCTGTTGAAGGACAACGTTGACCATTAAATATTAAAGGGTCAGATTTACCAGTGCGTTAGAATTAGTTTAGAAAATGAAAAGATTATTAAAGGAGAAGAGTAGGGAGTTACAAATGAGTATCTTTCATTTAATAGATGATTGATCAATTTCATAGAATTATCTGATTTTTCCCCAACGTAGACAGCGTTTAATAGACCATTTCCATCTGCTTTGACGTGGGCTATGTCAGCAGCACAGTCCAAATATTTCGATGAGCGTTCCTGGTAAGCGTAGGTGACTGCAAATATGAGGAGGTGAAACGTGAGCAAGTGACACGAGAGTGACGGTGACGACTAATGCCTGACTAGTGTAATTGCACAACCTGTCTGCTCCTGTAACACTTAGAAATATGTCAAATTTGACTAATGAGTCCATGTGTAAACTTTCAAAGCTAATCGCTGCCATGTATTAAATGACAACGTCTCAATCTTAGTCATCCCGTACTGACTAGAGAGTCTGAGATGGTTAACGAAGATGGGAAGTGACCAAGTATATATAAACATTCTTCACCCAGTACAAATTACATCAGGACACGGCCTACAGGAAGCAGCACTGAGAAGCAGACTCCTCATGTAACAGAAATAGTTATGTGCAGGTAAAGTATACGCCATATGAGATAGATAGATAGATAGGAGATAGATAGATAGATAGATAGGAGATAGATAGATATGAGATAGATAGATAGATAGATATGAGATAGATAGATATAGATATGAGATACATAGATAATATAAATATGAGTATGTCAATATAGTAAACAGCATTATTAACATAGCTGTATAATTAATCTATGGTATAAACACTAAGCTTCAGTCTATAAACTCAAATCAGCATCTGTGGTCATTTCCATAGTAACGCCACAGCGAGCATCTCAGGTAATTCATAATAGCAGGTCTGTTATTTTATGTCTGAAGAGTATAAATATAGCCCAAGTAATATTTCTATATCAACCCTGTGCCTAAAAATATCCTGCTGGAGGTACTGAAGTATATGAACAACAGAGCAGTTATGCACAGCTGGTTCTTAAAATGATTGCTGTAACCACCTTAAATCAAATGTCGCTGGGTTTCTATCGCGTGCCGCTGGGTTTCTATCGCGTGCCGCTGGGTTTCTATCGCGTGCCGCTGGGTTTCTATCGCGTGACGCTGGGTTTCTATCGCGTGACGCTGGGTTTCTATCGCGTGACAATGGGTTTCTATCATGTGACGCTGTGTTTCTATCATGTGACGCTGTGTTTCTATCATGTGACGCTGTGTTTCTATCCTGTGACGCTGTGTTTCTATCCTGTGACGCTGTGTTTCTATCATGTGACGCTGTGTTTCTATCATGTGACGCTGTGTTTCTATCATGTGACGCTGTGTTCAATGTAATACACTTTAACACGAGTAAACTTAACCAAAACTTTAATAATGATTATTGAAGGGCAGCTTTATGCTAATGTGGTGCCAACATACATTGCTCTCAGAATTTAATTACTATAAAGTCTCAAATGCAATCTTAGATATCAGAGTGAAGGCTACCCTAGAATGAGATTAAAATAAATCTGACCTTTGTGTATTATTTAAAGGTGCTTAGGGGAAAAATTGTAGTTGTATCCTTAACACCAAACAACCTAAACACACATACCAATACACAGCGAATGTAGTTGCATAAAGCCACCAATAAACACTCTCTCTTACCAATACACAAAGTTAACCCAACAGCTGCTATAACTAAGTTAACTACATGTAAGTGATTTTTGCCTTGTATTTAAGTGTTAGCGATGGGTCTCTGTGTAGCTCTGATGCACATCACCATTTCTCCATGGCATCCGATGGAGGTGGCAACTAAACATACACTAATATTTAAATAGATGCGCATCACTGAATACTTGACATGGCGGTTCTCATGCTGTGTGTGTCACATGTCCATTACAATTAAGTGATTGGAGTTGTACCCTTAAAGCATTTTCAGGGACAAAAAAAAAAAATTGAGGCACACATTTCATTGTTAAAATACACAGGTCAGGTTATCGGACATGTCCTCAGCTGAGAGTACAATGGTTTCTGTCCATTGAGTTAGATGTTTCCCGTTTACGGTTGGCCTTTGGATATCTAATGCAGTCACCTACAGAATAGTTTACCCCTACACAACAGGCGTTTACTGATTGGATAATCATCACATAATTCACATCAAGGATCCCAAACCACCAAGGAAATTCAAAGTAAAAAGGTTGTTGTCTTTTTCCTGTTCCCGGTTTCCTAAATGGGCACCAAAATGTCAATGGGCCATTTCCTTGGAGACCGTAAGGGTCATTGTGACATTTTTCTAGCATCCAAATGAGGCAGTTGCGTAAAAATTGCAATTTGCCAGTATAATCTGAGAAGGGTCACAAACTAGGCTATGCAAACTTATTGTCTATCCACAGGAAAAAGCTCAACACAGGTTGGATTAAAGGAAGAAAAGTGCTGTAAACATTGGTTTACCATTGGCAGATGAATCTGCTCTCCCACGCCATCAGTGACACTGCACGACCTTAACCTCGAGGACGGCTCTCTTTGCTGGAAAGAGATAATTTGTAGAACGCCATCAGGTTCCATTATTAGTTGAAACATCGGCCAACACCCAATACGAACACATCAACCAAAAGAAAAAGAAAAAAAATATCACACCATTTATCCTTCTAATACTTAATAAAAAAAGAATATATATTTGTATTCAAATGTGTACCACACCGGATTTATTATGGATTTTACCTTATGTCTTTCCCAATTTGTTAGCTGCGTTGGAGAAAAAACGTTGTGCCTGCAGTTAGTATATCGTCCCAGCTTAGTAAGTGAAGAGTAGTTTATAAAACTTACTATCCATGGATTCTAATTGCTCGAGAGTATATTGTGAGGAGTTTAAACCTAAACACAGTTTACTCGTGAGGCAGAGAATGTAAAATGTCATCAAGAAGCTACACTTCAGTTAAAGCCAATGGGTCAGATCCTGAGGATAGCACGCTTTACGTGTGTGCGGGGGTCCGTAGTTACTCAGGGGTAGCGGGGAGTGCATGCCCAAAGCACTCGCTGCTGTCAGTAGTAAACGTGGACACTTAAGTGTCCAGGAAGCTATCTTAACTTTTATGCTTAGGTCCATACATATGCAGACCTAGTCATAAAAGGGCTTCCCCGCCTCCTCATATAAATGGCTATCCCCTCCATACGGCCATCAAAAATGAAGGGTCAGCCCCTTCTGCGTACTTATTGACGTACGTAACTTAGTTACGTACGCCACCATTTATGCTGTGGAACAACTGGCGGGCGCATGCAGGTGGCTTACGCAAATGACTTGTTTAAGTCCCGTCGTACGTAGTTAAGGATCCGGCCCAATGGGCCCACAAAGCAGCCGATTGTTACATTTGTTTTTCATTTGACATATAATTGAACAGGGAATTGTGCAAAGCTGAATTATTCTGCTCAGACACAGAAAGGGCGTTTGGATAAAGGGGATTGCTGTCTATAGAGAATAGAAGGGAATAGATTGTAATGGCACTACCAAGGCGTTACACCAAAGGAATGTGTCCTGTATCAACAAAGGGGTGTGTCCTGTATCAACAAAGGGGTGTGTCCTGTATCAACAAAGGGGTGTGTTCTGGGAATAGCGCCACCCATGAGTCTGCCAGGAACACTATTTATCAATAAAAATGCCAGTAAATTAGCATCTATTGATTGTTAAATTGTCCATGAATAAATATTTTCAGGACTTATTGTGAAGACTGACTTCTCCAATTGTATAGAAAAGCTAACAGTAGGTGACAATAGGAGATACTACAAATGATTAACAAGAGACCAAAGTGTATTGTTCAATTCCGTCTCCATTATTGGAGTCATGCTCATGGGCTCCATGAAAATGGTCGTCTCCATAGGCCTCAATGCAGGCAAATAGGAGGCAATTTCAAATAGGACACAATATCTATATTCTGCCATCATAATGCAATGACTTCTGGAACGGAATCAGCTTTAGGGAGATTGCCAAACACTTCAGGGAGTCAGGGAGATCACACACTCTTCAGGGAGAGTTGGCAACTATGCTTTTACTATAGTTAGAGCCATGGGCTTCAGCACTGGTGAAGGGGAAAGGGAGGTGGTGACCCCCCTTCTTTGAATCTGAAGCATTGGACCAGATACAGCAGCTACAGAACAGTTACACGCAAAGAACGGCATGGTCGCTGTTCTCCCCACGTTATACTGTGCTTGCGCTGAAGGGAGAGGACACGTGTTACGCTCCCTCAACAGAGTGCTGCTTACACAACGCACACAAGTATAAAGACGTCTGCAAACATTTTCCTTACTAAATTCTTATTAAGACAATCAGAAAACAGCAAGTTATAAATCACATATAAATTGTCACAATGACTGAATTTACAAGGAGATGATTAGGACTGCTCTTACTTTAAGCCATATAAAAGTCACTATTTTTCACCACTGTGTTCCTTGCCAAAAAATGGGTACATTTAATTAACTCATCTATAACACATCCTTTGGCCTTGGTTTGGTTAGAATCGGTATTAAACATCATGGTGTGTTGATTCCGAGGCTCCTTGTGGCATGCTGGCATCTCAACAGTGACTGGGAGAGAAGCTGCGCTACGCATAACACAGCAAACCACAAGGTGGCGCAGGGAGAGAGGCTGTGCAATACTGAGAGTGTAGCACAGCCTCACCCTGCTATTCCCATGTGCTGAACAGCCAAGGACTCACAGTGGAGCTGCAGGGAGAGGCCCTAGCATCCTCTCTCCCAGCAGCTCCTCTGTGAGTCCAGACACGGTCAGTGAACAGGAGTTGCAGGGAGAGAGAGAGAGAGAGATTGTGCTATGCTGACGTGTCAGTATAGCACAGCCGCTATATCCCTGCACCCTGGACACCCGGAACCCCTTTAAGTGCACTGAGTGCCACAGCATTAAACCTTAAAAGTTCGACAAAGGAAGAAAAACGACAGCAAGTGAATACATGGTGATTTGCTGGGAAAGGTGTGGCGGATTCTCTCTTTTGTAGATCTCAGAAGATTACAAGTTTCAGAATTCTAATTACTTGTAATTTGTTGACACGCCACTAATTGAAGGCTGGGCATGTCACGGTAGTGCTGCGGATGTGTGCCAACTGTAATTTTAGTACTTACAATAAGTGAACTGAACTGTTCCCCGTTGGATTCGGAATTAATCTGTAGCCTTCGGTTAAGCTCTTCGGAAAGTTCCAAAGCGGTGGCCCTGGAGACCGGAGAGGCCGGAGGCGGCAGCGTGGCGTTCAGTGTGTCGCTGCTCAAACTCATTTCCTCGGATATGGTCTCCCATGGCTGGGGAAAGGAACAGACATAGTCACGCATTATGCAATGTAACATCAAAGTCATACAGACTCTCAAGACTAATAAAAGCACAACAGCCGTGAAAGGCTTCTAGTCTTCTAATCTAATTCTAAACCAGGCATCAGACAGCCTGAAACCCTCCAAGCGATAAGAAACTACAGGTCCCATCATGCTTTGCCAAGTTTCGGATTTGCCTATGCTGTTGGAGTATGCTGGGAGATGTAGTTTCAGAACACCTGACTTCCCGTGCCATAGGTTGGCTATACATGTTCTCAATGAACTTAATAAAGTCGCAGCAGGGCTCCCATTTGCTCTAATGTGTTACTGGTATTCAAGGAACAGTTTATAAATTGTGTGCGGAATGCATCTGTTTAGAACGGACACAAGGGGGAACACAAGGTCAGCCGGTAATTGTTGCTTCTCACAGTGTCTCAGGCTTTGTATTCACAAGTGATTAGCAAGCCGGGGCCCAGCGATTCCGGGTCTGCTCTGTAATAACCTCTAAGTGATATTGCAGGCTGTAAACAAGGAATCAGCCAGGAATGAGATTCCCTAAATGGATTTCATACGTGCCGCTGTGGATTCTAATACACAGGCGCACAGAGCCAAACACATGTCAATGACAGGACCACTGATTGATCCATCAAGGTGTCCGTCACATGCTGCGTGATAGAAAATAACAGGGGCCGTGCATGCAGCCAATGTCAATCCGGATGACCGAGCCTTCTAGAAGTAAACACAAAGCGTCACCTACCTCGGGGATGTCTCCTCCCTCTATGTGCTCCGGCTCCAGGTCTTCACTGATGTGTCTCCTGGACCGGAACACGCGATGGGCCTCTTGCTGAATGTGGCGGATGTTGTTGTCTGATTCGGCGGACGTCACGTCTCTGGGGGATGCCAGGAAAATACCAGAAAGGGTAGAGCATAAGGGCTCAGAACGGGCACAGTTATATATTTATATATAAATACAATATAATGGCGGGCAGCACGGTGGCTCTTGAGTAGCGCGTGTCTCACAGACCAGGCCTTTTCTGTGTGGAGTTTGTACATTCAGTGTTTCAAGGGAAGACTATAATAAATCATTTGCCCAAATTGCTAAGGATGATTCCTATAGAGAGCACACAAGTATTAATGTTTCCAACTCATGGCTATCAGAGAAAATCATCTCATTATATGACTATACTTTCTAAATATGCAACATACAAAAGTGAGTATGAGTGACTGTGTGTGAGCGAGAGCACGAGTGACTGTGTGTGAGCGAGAGCACGAGTGACTGTGTGTGTGTGAGTGAGAGCACGAGTGACTGTGTGTGTGTGAGTGAGAGCACGAGTGACTGTGTGTGTGTGAGTGAGAGCGCGAGTGACTGTGTGTGTGTGAGCGAGAGCACGAGTGACTGTGTGTGTGTGAGTGAGAGCACGAGTGACTGTGTGTGTGTGAGTGAGAGCACGAGTGACTGTGTGTGTGTGAGTGAGAGCACGAGTGACTGTGTGTGTGTGAGTGAGAGCACGAGTGACTGTGTGTGTGTGAGTGAGAGCACGAGTGACTGTGTGTGTGTGAGTGAGAGCACGAGTGACTGTGTGTGTGTGAGTGAGAGCACGAGTGACTGTGTGTGTGTGAGTGAGAGCACGAGTGACTGTGTGTGTGTGAGTGAGAGCACGAGTGACTGTGTGTGTGTGAGTGAGAGCACGAGTGACTGTGTGTGTGTGAGTGAGAGCACGAGTGACTGTGTGTGTGTGAGTGAGAGCACGAGTGACTGTGTGTGTGTGAGTGAGAGCACGAGTGACTGTGTGTGTGTGAGTGAGAGCACGAGTGACTGTGTGTGTGTGAGTGAGAGCACGAGTGACTGTGTGTGTGTGAGTGAGAGCACGAGTGACTGTGTGTGTGTGAGTGAGAGCACGAGTGACTGTGTGTGTGTGAGTGAGAGCACGAGTGACTGTGTGTGTGTGAGTGAGAGCACGAGTGACTGTGTGTGTGTGAGTGAGAGCACGAGTGACTGTGTGTGTGTGAGTGAGAGCACGAGTGACTGTGTGTGTGTGAGTGAGAGCACGAGTGACTGTGTGTGTGTGAGTGAGAGCACGAGTGACTGTGTGTGTGTGAGTGAGAGCACGAGTGACTGTGTGTGTGTGAGTGAGAGCACGAGTGACTGTGTGTGTGTGAGTGAGAGCACGAGTGACTGTGTGTGTGTGAGTGAGAGGTGACTGTGTGTGTGAGCGAGAGCACGAGTGACTGTGTGGGTGAGCGAGAGCACGAGTGACTGTGTGGGTGAGCGAGAGCACGAGTGACTGCGTGAGCGAGAGCACGAGTGACTGCGTGAGCGAGAGCACGAGTGACTGCGTGAGCGAGAGCACGAGTGACTGCGTGAGCGAGAGCACGAGTGACTGCGTGAGCGAGAGCACGAGTGACTGCGAGTGAGAGCACAAGAGACTGTGAGAGTAAGCAATCGAGCAGCATGAATCCCTTCCCGCATGAGCCTCAATATTAGAGCGTTTTGTGTGGTGTCCACTAGGGGTCTCCCTTCTGTATTTAAAACCTAAAACTAAATATAAAGCTAAAACCAGAAACTACCGAGCAAGAGGCCCTCTGGAGACGGTGACTACGGAGACCCGAATGTTTATTATCCTCCTGCACACAATCTGATACAGATATTATATTACGTATAATGTCATCATTTCATGATACATACATTAAGCTTGGCCGATGCCACTGGGTGCTCCTGTTATTGTGGTTGACGTAATACGTGCGCCCAAGATTGTCCACTTTCTCCTCCCATCCAGGGGGCATGGGAGGGGCTGGCAGCTCTTGCTGGTGTGGAGAGGTAGAGTCATTGGAGTCTACTACATCCCAGGCCTGCTGGAGAATACAAGGAGACAAAAGGTCACAACTACTGGAGACAATGGGCCGTATTCATGCATATAAGGTCATTTACGCAATCTACGTACCAGTTAGTACGAGAGTACCAGACTAGCAGAGTAGTTTAGTTAGAAAGAGGCGGAGTAATGCCGCCTCGGGGAGTGTTTAGATAGAAGTGGGAGGGATTTAGATTAGCCGGGGGGGAGACGTTGTCCATTCATAGTTTCCTTCTTAAGAAGGAAGCTATGCACGGTTAGTGAATACAGCCAAATGTCTAGATTAATGCACTGGAACTATTACCATCACCATACTACAGGAATGTACAGGTCATAAATGATTGTGATGAGCCGTCAGTGACCCATATATACCAAATACAAATAAAATACAATTCTAACTTTATTTTGTTAGCTTGGGAGAAGAGGTGCGGCCTTTGTGAATCGTGACATTAAGCCCCGCCCACAATATTCAACACTGTAGACCTTCCCTGTGAGTGAAGGGAGGCCACACCCCTCACACCCAGGGCTGCCCCCAAAAATGGTGAAACCTGGGACCCAGCGCTGTCCCGCGCCAAGGCATCACATATAGGTGGAGCGCCGCGGACCAGCAGTTACAACTCACAGCAGGCGGCTGCAGGTATTGGCAGCAGGAGGCTGGTGACAGCTACTCATCTGCCTTCTACCGCCAGTACCTGCTGCTGGAGAGCTGAGGTGAGTATCAACAGGCCCCCCTTAGCCCTTCTCCGGTCCTGGCAGACCCCCCCGCCCCCTCCTGATAGCTCGCACCTGAAGACCCCACCCTGAAATTTATGAGCCGCCCTCACTTAAACCTGGGGCAGCTTGGAAGTCTGGTCCTATCTACTGGGGAGAAACAAAGATGGTGCCCATAGTAACCAATCAGATTCTAGCTGACATTCTCTAGCATGTAATAGAAAATTGCTAGAGCTAGAATCTGATTGGTTGCTATGGGCAACATCTCCACATTGTCCGCAGTTTAGTAAATCCGGCCCAAAATGTTTTAGAGCTAAATTAATGTAAGGGCTAAAAATTAAAGCTAATTACACATCTATCACACAATTTCCTCTCAGCGCCTTCACGGCATCCAGCCTGACCGGTAATCTGTTTTCTGTCCTTTGCACAGTTAACTAATAAATCTGGATTACAGCAACCTAGAACTGCCATTGTTACCAGCAAAACAGTAAACATCTCCAAACAATCGCAGTATTGTTCCATTATGTGTTTTCCTTCAATCTCTCTCTCTATCTCACCATCCTCTTTAACCCTACAGTAAAGAGCTCTCAAACAGATAAATACCATCTGCAGAAAGTAGTCACTTGATTAAGTCTAACGTTCTCACAAAAAGGAGAAAATAAGTCTAGGGACCGATAGCAAGAAGGTCCACTGATTTAATGCATGCACATATGCAACCCTAAGCATCCAAGAGGCGACTGCAAAAATGTTACTGTAAATCTAGGTAAACATTTGCCCAATTCTCTGCAGATCCAAATGCAGGCCAGACTTTACACCACCCTGAAGCATACCCATACACCCCCCCCCTCCCCCGACCTGCACCAGCTGAAAAGATCCCTCTTCCAATCATCGCCAGTCCGTCCTCAGAGGCGACGCTCATGACGTCAGAACCGGGAGTAGAATTGGACAAATCAGCCGCGGGAGTGTAATCTGTGTTTTTATTTGGTCAGGTGACTGGCGGTCAGGTCAGGTGCTTTTTATGCAGGTTAAAAAAAATGGTTTGACCGACCAGGCAGCCGGGATTGGATGCATGGAGCGGTCATGTGAGCATAGGCTCTTATCCAATGTCTGACCAACTGGACCAGTCAGAGGTCGGATTGGATGGAGATTGGATGGGAGGACTTAGAAGAAGCTCCTTTCCCTCCCCCACAGACTTGGACAAAACAAGCCAGAAGACTTCAGTATAGTAAGTAATAATTAGGTTCCTTGGCATGCTGGCGCTTGTTGTACTACAAGACACAACATGCTCAGTCAGCCGCGGCCTGCATGCCAAAGCATTAACAGCAGCCCGGTAACTGCTTCCCCAGCTAGTTAAGATGGGGAAGCAATGATAAGATGGGGGTTTTGGGGTAATGTTTTAATAGGTTTGTAAATGTATGTTAGAAAGCCGCAATGACTTCTACCCTAGGTATATACCTCCACAATACCTATATTGGTCAAAAAGGCCAATAGTTAAACAATATAAAATAAATCTGGTAACAAGTCCTTTGCGCTGGAGTCTATGAATAAAGGAAGTTCTTGGTGGCACTGTACCTTCCGGTTTTCAGTGTTCTTTAAGGGTACATAAGTTCTTTTCAAACCGAGATTGACCGTTATCCTTTCTTTCCTCCTCTGTTAGCCGATACGAACTACTGCGTATGCGCACTAATTTTATGACGACATCTATGTTACTTTTTGCTTTGTTTCTTTAAGACCGCGTATACGCAATCTACGTTGCAAAAAGTAACGTAGATGTCGTTACAAAATTATTGCGCATGCGCGGTAGTTCATATCGGGAAACTCCGGTCGCATATGCAATGCGTCCGGAGGTCTGAATACGGCCCGGTATGAGCATTAAGGACTGGATTCATAGATCCGTGTTTACTGACTGCGCGTTTTTGTGCACGTACATCGCAAGGCAACACCCATGACGCTTCCCTCGCACGGACGGTTATTCGGTGACTTACGCCTCCATAAATCACCTTTATCTTCACGCGTGTACCTACGTATCTTCCTAATCGCGCCCTCAAAATCCCATTTCAATGCCTCCTCCCGCCCACACTCTCTCGTAAATTCTACCGTACGGAAGACAACCTCGCTCCTCCGTACGTATAGCCCTAAGTGCGATTCACAAGTCCGTGCCTAAAGGAATGACGTGCGTAAATACTACGTGGAAAGAGTTACTACGCATGCGCAATTAATCCGCTCCTAAAAATAAACACGCAACCCCACGCAAAAACATATCTGTGAATACGACCCTAATATACCACAATGAGGTCATTTAGGCACGTATTCAAAGTACCAGACGTATAACATATACAGTACGTCCGGTGTTTAGCGACTTTTACTACTGCGCACGTGTAGTCATTTTTTTTACATAATCTACGTATCTTTTTCTTACGTAGACTGCGTAAATGCGGTCTGAAAGATACGTAGATTACGTTAAAAAAATGACTACGCATGCGCAGTAGTAAAAGTCGCTAAACACCGGACGTACTGTATATGTTATACATCCGGTACTCTGAACACAGGCCTTCAGCCTCAAAATCGGCAGCAATGTCCGCCGATTGCCGAGCGCTGGTAAAAACGCAGCTTAGTAAATTTACCCCTCAGTGAGTGTAAGTGTTCACAAGCACAAGTCCAGCCTTTGTTTACACTGAAGAGGTTTCACCTCTGAGCCAGTGCCTATAAAATGCATCATTGTGCGGATAGGATTGGTGTCTCCTTATCATCTAATTGAATATAAACTGAAGCCCATCGTGTAAATAACTCCCAAATGATATAAAATGATTATTTATCTACGTCACTAAACATGCACCACGATACATTGCAAGCGTCTGACAAGTAACAAGCATGAGCCTTCTGTTTACCTCTGCTTCTTCCCTCTGCTCATTGGTTTCCTCCTGGCCCCCGTTCTTGGGTAAGTAGGCCATCTTCAGTCTCAGGAAACCCTTCACCCGAGACTTATGGCTGTAAACACACAGAGAGAGCGGTGTTAAGGCTGTGACGTGTCAGGGGCATGGACCGGAATCAAAGCTCCAGCAACTCACCTTCTTGGTCTCAGTAAGAAATCTTTGAATGTGTACGGCCTCTCCATTGTGGGATCTTCAGTCTGTTAACAGGGAGAAAGTTAATCTTTAACGCGAGCCATCGCTCTGTGCTTTAACTTTTGTGTAACCTATAACCGTTGAGCTCAGAGAGGAAATGATTGCAGTGTCTTTGCTGTCAGGGAACTCGCACGGTCTAATGATAGTCGCACAGTGTGAGTGGTAACACATCAGTCACAGGTGTGAGTCGTGCACAGAACATTAAATACAGGAGTGGTTCGCCATTCCGATGATCTGAACATCAGCAGCTCACATCCCGGCAATGAAACTACAACTGTGGTCTAGTTTCCTTCAGTTTGCAATGAGAAGTCATTCCCACGACTTGTGTTTCCTTCAGACAGGGACAGGTACTATTTTCGTCGGCCTAACCATCCCCTTCCCGCAGCCTAACCCTAACTATCCCCTTCCCACAGCCTAACCCTAACCACCCCCTTCCCACAGCCTAACCCTAACTATCCCCTTCCCACAGCCTAACCCTAACCATTCCCTTTCCACAGCCTAACCCTAACCAATCCCTTCCCACAGCCTAACCCTAACCAATCCCTTCCCACAGCCTAACCCTAACCAATCCTTTCCCACAGCCTAACCCTAACCACCCCCACTATCACACAGCCTATCATTAACTATATCCTCTCCGCAGCCTAACCTTAAACATCCCCTTCCCACAGCCTACCATTAACTGTCCCATAATTCTAACCATCCCCTTCCCGCAGGCCAACTGTAAGCACCCCAACCATCCTTTGTTCTACAGCCTAACCTCACATCGCCTTTCAACAACCCAACCTTAAACTTTTTTTTTTTATAACCACCCTCTTCTCGCAGCCTAACCTTAACTATCCCTGTCCTGCAGCTTAACCTTAGCTGTCCAATCTCCACAGCCTAACCCTAACAATCACCACCTAGCAGCATAGCTTTCACAACCCTCTCTCTGCAGCCCTACTTTATCCATCCCCTTTCCACAGTCTAACCTGAACTCTAACCATCCGCCTCTTGCAGCCTAACCCAACTAACCATCCCCATCCCACAGTCTAACCTTAACAGGTCCCTTCTTTGCAGCCTAACCTTAACCATCCCCTAACTATCTCAGTACTGTAGCCAAACCTTAACCATCCCCTCGCAGCAGTCTAACCCTAGCAATCCCCTTCTAGCAGCCTCACCTTTACCTGTCCCTGTTGCGGAGGGGTACAATTCGGTATTGGGAACGGACACTTTGCCGAAAGAGGACCCTTTGCCATTGTACTGGTTCCGGTATTAAACTATTGATTATTGGAAAGCTGTAGCCACTGAAACAGCCACAATGAAGCTGATGGCGACAACAGTGTCGAAATAGGGATCGCTGCAGCGCCATCCAAAGGTGCATGTGATGTTACCTGGACTGCTAGGGATTATGGCGTGTAGTGTACGGGCTCAAAGCAGCGACACTGCCATATACATAGTGAGTGCAGACAAGAGCTGAGCACTGTACACTGTAGATAGAGGCTACAAGTAGCCGGAACACTTCAGTCCTGGGCCACATTTACAAAGCTATGGGTTTGGAAAAGTGGAGATGTTGCCATAGCAACCAGTCTCTAGCTGACAATCTCTAGTATGTAATAGGAAAGTGAGAGCTAGAATCTAATTGGTTGCTATGGGCAACATCTCCACTTTTCCAAACCCGCCGCTTAGTAAATCTGGCCCCTAACGTGAATTCATTAAAACAATAACAATAATGACCTTAGTAGTGCTTTTGACGTACGACATTGTAATGTAAAGGTCTGATGTGACCCGTGCCAGGTGCAGAGGTTTAGATATCTGGATCAGGGGCCCTTGCTTGGGCACACCATTATCATCCATTGTACCACATCTCTCCTGCCCTTCCATCCCACAACGCGCCTTGCAAAACACAACCGCAGATCACGTCAAGCTCGGGTCTGACGGGGAGTGATTACATGCGCATCCTTTCTGAGCATCTGCAGTGCAAAATGGCACCGAGACATACTACACGACTGCTGGATCAGACCCAGAATGACAATACGACGACGACACCTATAAAAGGCCCTATCTAAAATACCAATATCTGCAAAGTCTGGACTTGACGCAATTATCTTACAAGAGAACTCAGACTTGTCTTGTAGCTACAGATGCACCATTGCATAAAACGCGAGTGGGAGGACCAATCATGAGCTGCTTTCCCTGGGCCTGATCCAGACTTAATAGCGAAAGGCAATTTACGCACGCGGGATGCGTAAATCTGTCTGCGGGAACACACTACGCACGGAAGATGTTACTCATCGTAACTCTGATCTTACGTAACTCCGTACGATAGGGCTCTGAATACCTACGGAAGGCGAAAATATGCGCTGTGGGTGGAGGGAGGCTTTTAAGATGTACAATATGGGCGGGGTCAGGCACTTATATACGACAAGGTGATACGTACAACCAGAGATATGCAAAGAAAAGTCAAAGCAGCGTTCTGAACATGTAAGTCAGATAATTTACGTACATGAATGGGGAGAGCCATTGGGAGTGCATTATACTTAGGCCCGTATTCAGATCTCCGTCTTCTGAGCCCGCCCGTCCGTAACTAACTGATTGAAGTTACTGGGCATGGGTAGTACTTACTGTACGCTATTTACGTAGCGATTCGCTAAGTAGATTGCGTAAAAACGGTCTTTAAGACTACGCTACGTAAGTAGCGTCCTATAATTACTACGCATGCCCAGTAACTTCAATCGGTTAGTTACGGAGGGGCGGGCACAGAAGACGGAGGTCAAAGAGGTTAGATCAATGACTCCACATAGGGCATGGAGTAGATGAGTACACATTAATGGTCAAGGTGGTAAAGCCATTTCATAACTGACGTATATAAAACACAGACAGACGTTCAGCAATGAGGGAGTAGAATGGGAGAACACATTACCGGTAAGTGGTTCAGAGGCACGTCAACTTGACCCAAGAAGTCATCTCTAGTCTGTAAATAAAAGATGGCCAAAGGTTAGACACATCATAAAGCAGGCAACAGGCTTACCGACAACATGGAGGAGACAATAGGTGGATTGGGAAAGTGAGAGCTAGAATCTAATTGGTTGCTATGGGCAACATCTCCACTTTTCCAAACCCGCCGCTTAGTAAATCTGGCCCCTAACGTGAATTCATTAAAACAATAACAATAATGACCTTAGTAGTGCTTTTGACGTACGACATTGTAATGTAAAGGTCTGATGTGACCCGTGCCAGGTGCAGAGGTTTAGATATCTGGATCAGGGGCCCTTGCTTGGCACGCCATTATAATCCATTGTACCACATCTCTCCTGCCCTTCCATCCCACAACGCGCCTTGCAAAACACAGCCGCAGATCACGTCAAGCTCGGGTCTGACGGGGAGTGATTACATGCACATGCTTTCTGAGCATGTGCAGTGCAAAATGGCACCGAGACATACTACACGACTGCTGGATCAGACCCAGAATCAGGGATATGCAACGAAAAGTTAAGTCAGATAAGTTATGTACACGAGTGGGGAGAGCCATTGGGAGTGCATTATACTTAGTCTTAAGTCTGGATCAGGCCCAATGAGTCTATATGACTCCACGTAGGGCATGGAGTAGATGAGTACATATTAATGGTTAAGGTGGTAAAGCCATTTCATAACTGACGTATATAAAACACAGACAGACGTTCGGCAATGAGGGAGTAGAATGGGAGAGCACATTACCGGTAAGTGGTTCAGAGGCACGTCAACTTGACCCAAGAAGTCATCTCTAGTCTGTAAATAAAAGATGGCCAAAGGTTAGACACATCATCAAGCAGGCAACAGGCTTACCGACAATATGGAGGAGACAATAGGTGGATTGATGAGCCAATATCTGTATAAGTCTGACAATTAACTAGGAACAAGACATCATAGAGGTTAAAGCTTCTAAACAGGATGTGACATATAGCAACCAATCAGATTACAGCTATCATTCTCTACAATTTCTTCTGATTGGTTGCTATGAGCAAAACCTCCACAACTACTTCCAAAAAGACCTTAGTATATTTATATAGGCTTATGTGCGGTCTAACTGAAATGGTGCGTCCTTGTCATATCATCACAGTATACGTCTGACTCCTGATAAACACACACACTATGATTTACATTTAGAACTTAAAGTAATCCAAAAAATGTCCGCCTCCACAGAAATGCTTGTAGAGCACATCAATGAGGTCAATGAATCCTGCATTAACAGCGTTTAATGAGTGTAAAACTTTATTTTCATACAAACCATTTAAGACCATATGGTACTGCTAAATTTGTAAAATGTACATTAGAAACAGTTATGCCATCAGATTCCCGCTTTCACCGAAAGCTATGCGTGCAGCCATTTTAGGATGATGGGCTGGATCCAGACTTAAGTAAGTGGTTGAAATGAATTACTCCTGGGCTAAACCATGGTGATTGCAGGGGAGTCATATTTCATATTTTGCAAACAGTATTAGAGTTAAAAGGTGATGTTTCCTATCCCAAGTCTAAATAACAGTGTAATAGTAAAGCTGGTCAGTATCTGTGTGCAGTAAGCAATTCAAAGATCTATCCCTGCATGCAAAGAATACAATTAACTTAACTCCCCCTGCAATCAACATGGTTTAGCCCAGGAGTAACCAATTTCAAGCACTTACTTAAGTCTGGATCCAGCCAGATTTCTATAAACGTACAGCACTGACTGAAGGGGGAACATAAAAGAGCAAAAGTTCCTTGTTTTTACACCGGAAGTCTAAAAAAAACAATGCAGATACAAGGGAGGATGTTTAACCATTGTCTTGTTGTCAGTTTAAATCAAACAGTTTGGTGTGAATTCCCCCCTCTATTGCTTTTATCCTTTGAGAGATGTAATACATAGCACCAATGCCAACCCTATTGTCATAAGGATTAAAATGCTCATAGTGCAAAGTATATACAAAATAAACATGTCTGCTATGCTGAAACCTTCCATCCTTAGTCTCCACCAGGACAATTGTTGGTATTTAATATCAGGTATTTATATGTGAATATTTACTGTCTGTTATATATACCGTTACCATCTCTGGGATATACATAAACTCTAATAAATAATTTACTAACTAAAAAAATTTGGATTAAGCCCTAAGGACACTTTTGTGTTGTATCAACTGAGAGAATGGGGAAACTTCACTAAAACTACTACAAAGGGGCTGTGTGGAGGTGTAACCAATAAGAGATTAGTAAATGAAAGCCAGAATCTTATTTGCTTCTAAGGGACACACCTTCAAAATGTCTTCATAATGATAGGATGCAGACAATGGCATATTTTTAGTTGCGCATTCATGTAACATTGAGCAAAAGTATATAATTTAGGCAATCAATTATCATGTATATATACATATCCAGAATCAAGAAAGAAAGGTAAAATAGACACTTATGATGGAATTATCTATATTTTCTTTCAACAACGCTATATAAGATTAGTTTATGATATGAGGCACTACTAAGGAAAAAGAAAGGACTCCCAAGTCCTTCAACAGAATGAATATATATGCACCCTCAACACATGCTGAAGTAATGCAGTGTTCTCCCCTGAAAATGTTGTCAGCCGGATAGTATTAAATAGTAGCTGTGTGGGGGCAGTGTGATACTTTGCATTATTACTTTACAAGATGCATCCTAGAGACGGCCATACAGTACAGACTAGGGGCCAGATTAATTCGCTGTGGGGTTGCAAAAGTGGAAATGTTGCCCATGGCAACCAATCAGATTCTAGCTCTCAATTTTCTATTACATACTATAGAATGTCAGCTAGAATCTGATTGGTTACCATGGGTAACATCTCCACTTTTCAAAGAACGCAGCTTAGTAAATCTGGCCCTAAAAAAATAAAATATATATATATATATATACACACACACATACACACACACATATATACATATAATGGCTTTACTCCTCTGTGTGTGAATGAGGCTGACGTTACCTTAGGTCATGGCAGCGGCACACTGAAGGAGGCTGCGGGTACTGGACGAGTCCCAGCTCACAGTGGTCGTCCTCCGATGGACTGTACAGACCTTTTGCTGCTACTGATAGGCATCGGTGCAGCAATGCCAGAAAGCCAGTGCAGCCCATTAGAGGACAGCCAGGACTGAAAGCTAGAGATCACAACCTACATTTTGGTCAGGTTTGTCTGGGTGGTAAGCTAAAATAGGTGGATGGAGCACCCGGTTAAAAGGCCCTGGCGAGAACACTAATGTTGTAGCCACGCCACAAGTTTTTCTCAATTCCTACATCCGCATAGAGAAACATTGCTTTAACCCAGAGCAAGGTCTCCCCTTAAAAGCTGTTGCAAGCGCCTGCTCCGGGAATCCAAGCAAAAGTGGGAGTCTGAGCAGCTTTGTACATGACGGGTGTGGGTCCTCGCAAAGAGCGGCCCTCTTTCAATAGGGTCGTTCTCTCTCAGCCAGTTTCGAACTGGCTGGATATCGATTGCTTATGCTTCAAAGAGTGTTCCGTGCTCCGAAAGGGGAGTGACTAAACTAACCCTAACCCTTCCCCTAACCCTCCCCTTCCATTACACTAACCCTCCCTTCCCTGAATCCTGACCCTAACCCTCCCTTCTCCCTAGCCTGACCCTAACCCTCCCTTCTCCCTAGATTGACCCTAACTCTCCCTTCTCCCTAGCCTGACCCTCACACTACCT
>WWET01000696.1:135080-164539 GCA_011038615.1 Limnodynastes dumerilii
CCTGCTGTCACTCCCCTCTCTCATGCGGAATATGCGTGACTTACGCTGCTATGGGGCAGCCTTAAAAAAGTCACACTTGAGGATCCGCGGTCTGACTGACTACTGATATGCTCGTAATTGGGATATGCCTCCCACACTGTAAAATTTAAACGCTTCCCCCCCCGTCAACCTTGGCATGCAGAGGGGAAGTACATGCCACTTAAAATCCATTGTACACAACCTATGGAATGAACCAATGAAAGTTACGTTATCTCTAACGCAACATCTGGAGGACACATGCACTTTGCGTGCACACGTAGGCTCAGGTACATGGCTGCCCACAGAGTATGTAAATATATATATACACACACATATATACACACACACACACACATTTTACACATATTGCATAATCTTTCTACATAATTTTATTTTTGTTTTGTGTGTATGATATATGTATTGATATATTTATATCTGGTCCCAAACAAATCGTAGTGGATATCTGACAAAACATACTGGGACTTATAGTTTCACAACATCTGCCACAAGTTGGTCGTTCCTGCTGTATAGTATGACTAACACAAGGTCTGATTGCTCACCTCTCTAACGTCAATCACTGCTTCCACATGTGCGCAATCGTAGGCACCGTAATGGCAGGTCACAGTGACCACAGAAAATGTCACATCTCACAGAAATATATTGTTCATAAACATAACTGTTCCTGACAGCTCTCCAATAGTCAGGACTTCATAATGTGGCCACACATTGCCCAGCACTCCCTTGGTTGCCCATCCTAATAGCACTGGCACATGGTGGTCGGTTTGCTCGAGTTTGCATATGGTCTAAAGCAGTGGTCAAAGTGGACATTGAGAAGCGGCGGTGTGGACACTGAGAGGCGGCGGTGTGGACACTGAGAAGCGGAAGAAGCGGCAGTATGGCATACTCCATACTTCCAGCTTTGGTCTAAGGGTTTTAGGACCATTTTGTTGGCCAGGGCCACTCAAAGTTGAGGGCATTAGGCAAAAATAAAGTTTGAGGCCCCCCTCTATTTGACGCATGCGCTGTCGGACAATGGGTTCGTCATTTACGACCATCTGACACCTGCCGCTGCCACTTTTGATATAGAGCCATTGTTGCCTACTAAAAAACATGTTTAGCGATCCGTGGCTTTGTGTATGATGTTTCCTGGAAATAGTAATGGCGGGGTCAGCAGGAGTGGATAGCTGTATCATACATAGCATCATACACAGCATTGTGCCACGTTAAGGCCTGTAGCGGACGGGCTACAGCTCTGTATCTGAAGCTGGTGGTGGAAGCCCCCAGAGTGCAGGGGCCCTGGTTCAAAGGCTCTAAGGGTGGTAACTGTTGTTGGCGTTTTCAATTCCATACATTGTACAATAATGGGCAGATGTGTGTGGCTGACCTAAGAGGGTCCCCACTAACAGATGGAGCAATGGAGTCTCAGTGACAGGAGTGCGACCCCCAATAAGTAAAGCTCCCACAATTTTATACCCACCGCCACATGCTGAACATCTCTCTTAACATCAGGGAGGCTCCCTGAAGATTGGGTGATCTCCCTGACTCCCTGAAGCGTTTGGCAACCTCCCTGATGCGGATTCAGTTCCAGAAGTCATTGTGATATGATGACTGTGGCCCGATTTTTACTACTGCGCATGCGTCATCATTTTTTTTACATAATCTACGCATCTTTTTCTTACGTAGATTGCGTAAATTACGCAATCTACGTAAGAAAAAGATACGTAGATTAGATAAAAAAATGACTACGCACGCGCACTAATAAAAATTGCTAAACACCGGACGTATATGTTACACATCCAGTACTCTGAATTCAGGCCTGTATTTAGAAATTGTGTCCAGATTCCTTGCAGTGAGGCCTATGGAGGCGGCCATTTTTATGGAGGCCAAGATGTCATCAAAGACTGGCAATTATCTAAGACAACATGACTTCAATAATGGAGCCACAAATGAAAAATACACTTTGGTCTCTTGTTAATCAGCTGCAGTGTCTCCTTTTATCTCTTCTATAAAGATGATGAAGTCAGTGGATCTCCTATTCAAAGTCTTCACAATAATACTGAAAGTATTTGCTGGCAATTTAACAATCAATAAACACTGATGCTTCCATTTTTATTGACAAATAGTTTCTCTGGCAGCACGTGACACACCCATGGGTGGAGCTATTCAGAGGACACACCCCTTTGATAATGCTATCATTACCTTCCTGATATTCATCTGTAAAAGTTGGCAACCATAGGTTATTTTCCATGAACTTGTTACTTAGACTCCAGTCACCAACCACAGAGGATTCCCAGATTCTCATCTGTCTCACAAATAAACGGCATCCGGCAAAGTATTACCAAGGTCATGAAACAAGTAGTCCCTGTGAATGAGGAGGGGGAGGATCATATCTATGGACAAGACCGAATCTTATAGCATGAGATTCAATCATAAGAGGACATAGAGTGTGGGTCCCCGTTGCGAATGGCCTTATTTCGATAGGGCCGTTCTCTCCTAACCAGTTCCGAACTGGCTGGGATATCGATTGCTTATGCCTCGATGAGGCATAGCAATCGATCCCCAGAGCACCGAGAAACGTCAAATAAACGCACCACAAACGCTCGGTTGCGATTATTTGATCATTCAGCAGGTTTGATTTTAAACAATATTTTTTAAACAATATTTTAAAGGAGCCGATCAGCAAGCTGAATGGCTCCCTATCCTTTTAATAGACGCTGCTGCTGATCTGACAGCTTAAAAGTACACCTTCAAAGCTGTCAGAGCAGCATAGTGCATAGATATGCAGCAGCGTCTATTGCAGGGAATAGTACAGAGAGGGACCAGCCGCACCTGCGCTGTGTGAAGGGCGGATTCGGCAGATCCCTATCTGTACTACTCCCTGCAATAGACGCTGCTGCAGATCTATGCACTATGCTGCTCTGACAGCCTTGGAGGTATACTTTTAAGCATGTCAGAGCAGCTTTGCACATGGCTCTGCAGCAGCGCCATAGAGAGCGCTGCCTCCCCCCTCCCCTCTTCTACTAGGATTATCGGTCCCAGCAGAGGAGGTGCATGTTGCAGATAACATGCGATTTCCCTAGCGTTACATCGTTCTGTTAATCAATCGTCCCGTTTATCGGCCCACCCCCTGCTGGGACCGATAATCTTTGTAGTGTATGGCCAGCTATAGAGTGTGGGTCCCCGTTGCGAATGGCCTTATTTCGATAGGGCCGTTCTCTCCTAACCAGTTCCGAACTGGCTGGGATATCGATTGATTATGCCTCGATGAGGCATAGCAATCGATCCGAAGTGGAGCTCTGATAGGCAAGTCTTAAAACTACCCGAACTGTTTCCCTAATTCTAACCCTACCCCCCCCCTTCTGTGACCCTAACCCTCTCTTCCTCACTGCCTGACCCTAACCCTAAGACTCTCCTCCCCACAGCGTGACCCTAACCCTCCCCTTCTATGACCCTAACCCTCCCTTCCCAAGAGCCTAACCCTGCCTTCCCAAGAGCCTAACCCTAAATCCCCCCAACAGTAAAAGTCCCCGGAGAGGTTACTCTCTCTCCGGAGCTGTCAGTGGCAGGCCTGGTGAAAATGAATAGGTGAGTATGCCGATCGGCACACAGCCATTCATAAAAACAAAACTCTAAAAGGCCACATATTCCAAACAGAGACAGCGGAAAAGCAACTTTCGGATGTCTATAATTCTAAAAGTAGCCCATCGCAGCAGTGACTGCAACCGGAGGACACAGAACTCGTAACTTATAGCTACGAAATAATAAGTTGAGATATTTAATCAGACAACAAAGGGGAAAATTAGAAAGCTACATGAACAATGATAAGTCTCTGGAAGTGAAGCACATGGGACAGAAATCCAGATATAAAATAAGTAGAGATTAGTCTTTTGTGTGTGTAAGGCTATTATCATCCACAAACACAGTGCAGCCCGTTTATATCTGCAGATTACATGAAGGAGCTGAATGCATATTCCTTATACCTATGTAAGGGTTGTGAAGGGGTAGTTACTCGTTCTGTGAAGGTGCAAAGGCTGTTAGGCGATTGGACGGGATCCAGACGTGCGTGAGCAAGGCCTCTGTATCCAGGCACCTGTGCGAATGATCGGGAGACCACTGCCAGCTGCACCCCATGGACCCTACCTCAAAACAGCTCATCTATTACCACTAGAAATGGCCCTTGGAGGGAAGAAATAGATGTCGGTATTGGGGCGTCCATCAGTGACTCCTCTCATAGTGTTACTAGGGATGGGGGCGGGTCTTGATGACGCAAATTAAGTCATTCAGACCGGCCTAGTCCCTAGTAGCACTGGGAATAGTTGTGTTGATTTGCAGGGGTGGCGGATTCTGAGGCAATAGATTGCATTAAATCAAGGCCTCAAGGACTTTGCGAGAGATTTGCCAGCATTTCAGCAGTCTCCAGAATGTTCCAGGAGAGTCTGCAACCCTGCGTTACAATAGAAGCGCTATTATTAATTATCCAAGCGATGAAGCGATGGGAAAACATCCACTGTGCGGGAGTCAGATTCAGTCCATTATTATCCTAACTCAAGCAAGCAGAGGCAGCGTTGACCCTCCAGGTGTTGTGAAACTACAATTCCCAGTTTGTTGAAACAGCATAGCCATAGTAGATACCTGGCAAAGCATGATGGGACTTGTAGTATCACATGTGTCCTATGCTTGCACTGCATGAAAAGGGTCAGTCTACAATGGATCAGTGTACTACAAAACACCCAACCACACAACCTGTGTATGGAATCCGGCTTGGGTGACCTGCAAGTGCAAACATAAATCACAGGCTTTTCAATGGACAGAGATAATTATTGGGCTATAGGCATTTTCAAATGTGTCATACAAGGCTGCTGTAGTCACACAGACAACCTGGCTCACATGACAGAGAAGACTAGTTACCTACTGCAGGCCCACACTCAGGAAGGGAGTGCGGAGACTGGAGTCCCAGGCCTGCAGAAAGAGAGAGAGAGAGAGGGGAAAGGCAGGGTTGCCGACTTTTCAGAGCTTCCCTTTGGGAGAACCCTGAGGGAAGCCATGGATTTCTGCAAGGGGCGGGGCTTAATGACACGATTTATGTAAATCACGCCTTTAAGCCCTGCCCTCTGTCCATCACTCCTGTAATCTCCAGTGTTTCAGGGGATGGACGGGGCTTGATGACATCATCAAGCCCCGCACATCCCTAGTAACGCTAGGGATTACAGTAATACCTGATGGCTGGTGGGGCTTTTGGGAGCTTTGCCGGGTCTCCCGGGATACCTGCCCAAATTTGGGGAGTCTCCCATATATTCCGGGAGAGTCGGCAACCCTGTGGAAAGGGAGTACATGCATCAGCTCTCCAGCAACTGGTATTGGCAGTATGAGACAGATGAGAGAGGAGAGATGCACAGGGAAGGGACGCCTTAAAAACAAATCTTCCCTGCGGCATCAACCTGATGGGAATAATTCCTACAGGTCCATGGCGCTTCAGCTATATGTGATATCACGACGTGACATCACATAGGGGGTGGAGCGCCGCAGGCCTACATCCCTAACCCCACTGGGCAGAACCGACCTACAGTACTATTTACCGCAAGTGTGCATATCCTCCAACATGACCCATTCCATTAGGAACAAAATACTCTGCTCCTCAGTTTCCAACTGTCAGTTACTATGGTAACCACCTTTGTTGAAGAGGTAAATAGTTTTTTTTTTTAAATATCAGTTAATTCATTTAAACCAGGTGAGTGACAGTTGGAAGCTCAGGAGTGGATTGAATTATAGCTAATGGAATGGGTCATGTTGGAGGGTCTGAGTGTGTAGGTGTACAGAGAACAAATGCTTATCAGGAAGATTGTTATAGTACTATCAAAGTGCTGCACCAATGGGGTGTGTCCTGTGAATAGCTCCACCCATGGGTGTGCCTAGGGCTGCCAGGAAAACTATTTCTCAATAAAAACGGCAGCATCAGTATTTATTGACTGTTATGTTGTCAGTGAGTAAATACTTCCTGTATTATTGTGAAGACTGAATATGAGATCCGCTGACTGCATCATCCTTATAGAAAAGATAAAAGTAAGTGACACCGCAGCTGATTAACAAGAGATCAAAGTGTATTTTTTTTTTATTTATGTCTCATTTATTGAAGTCATTTTGTCTTAGGTAACTGCAGACCTTTGATTACATCCTGGTCTCCAGGAAAATGGCCGCCACCATAGGCTTAATGTGGGGAAATGGGACACAATTTCTAAATTCTGTCATATCGCTATGACCTATGGAAGTGAAACAGCATCAGGGAGATTGCCAAACTCTTCAGGGAGTCAGGGAGATCACCCAGGGAGAGTTGGCAACCATGGATTAGAGATAAAGCTGCTCATAAGGATTAACAAAGGTCTATTTTAACATGCAATTACTATGCTCATTGGGCTCAAACCAGTGCACTATGGGGAGCACAAGCCCTTGAGTTGGCCAATCCTGGTCATTGGGCAATTTTACATCTACACAAAAGAATAAGCTTAGATGGTCGTATAATCCGTGCCCATGGAGACTTCCACCTCCATAGACCAGCTGCAACTTTCCGTGGCCTTTTCCGAGCGTATGTGTGTCCTCTGTCCGTGCGTATCTTTATAATTGCGCCCATTTCCCCTCATTTAAATGCCCCCGTCCATTCCTATGTAAATTCCTCCGTGTGTATTTTTCCGTGGGAGATCTGTGCGTATTTAACCACCAATTCACAAGTCCGTCCGTGAGGCACTTCCACACGAATAGTCTACTTGAACAGCGTATAAAAAGTCACTACACATGCGCAGTTTAAACGTACCTAAAAATATGCACGGAAAACTGAGAAAAAAATGATCCCTGAACACGGCCCGAGAGTGCAGCCAGCTGATAATCACAAGCAGATATACTTTGCCCAACTGGATTTTCGGACACAAGGAAATCTCATCAGATCAATGTTCCATCTTTGCAAATTGTAATCAACTTTCAAAAACACCCCAATACTGACTATCTGATTATTCTCCGGCATCGTTCTTATGTTATTTTCATTGGCCGCCATCTATGTGTGCAAACAGTGGCCCACGTTGTGCAGTATGTTTGAGAAGACGCTCAGGCGTGTGATTTGGTCGACTGGCGTTGGCTTGTGTTAAACACACTGGGCAATATACTGGCTAATGACGTTGTGCCTGATCGTCAATTAGTAACATTAAGGGACTTGCGCAAACCTCTTGCACAAGTCCCCTAAAATATTACGCTACAAATCTCCTAGCGTATTGAACCGTTAAGCAGTTCTTATTTAGACGGACGCAGATACATGCAGAGAAGTTAAGGAAGGCTTCTGGACATGTACCTACGCTCTCCTCTTCCATGCAGACTTCTGATCTCTACGCGTACAGAATACGCACGGATACCTGGATCAGGCCGTTGTTATGAAGTATGCGATTCTGCATAACCTCTCCGGAGACTTTTACTCTTAGGGGGTGGTTAAGGATAGGCTCATAGGAAAGGAGGGTTAGGGTCAGGCTGCAAGGAGGGGTTCTTAGGGTTAGGGTTTAGGCTAGGGAGAAGGGAAGGTTAGGGTCAGGCTGCAGGTAAGGGAGGATTAGGGTAATTGAAGGGAAGGGTTAGAATTAGGGAAACGGTATGTGTTCGGTGCTCCGGGGATCGATTGCTAGGCCTCATCAAGGCATAAGCAATCGATATCCCAGCCAGTTCGGAACTGGCTGTGAAAGAATGGCCCTATCGAAATAGGCCTGACGAGACCATTTGAGACATTACAGCTTGCCCACCATTGCATAATGATGTATCTTCTTATACAGAGGATTAAAATCTACACTAATGTGAAGCAAGTACCCATCTGAAAGCCTTTTCATGTATAATAAGTTTTATATAATGAGCTAGTACAAATACATTAAAAAAAACAAAACATCCCTCTAATCCTTACATATTTTGAATTGGTTTTGTATGAATGTGTTTTTATGTAATGCTCTTTTGAATTCAATGTGCCAGGCTTAAGTACCCAGTGATTCTGCCAGAGGAGCCTCATTGGTGGGTAGCCGTGGCTTTAAAGGAAGTTAAACAATGGGAGGATATGTGATTGGTTGTCATGGTTTCTTGTTTAAAATCCCATTTTTCAAAACCCTTTTATGTGGCCTTTAATCACTCCAGAGAGCCACACATTTTATCTATGGTTACTCGAAGGATCCATAAGAAAGCTTTCTTATATCTCCAGCTCATTATGACTTGAGTATAATATCAGAGAGCGTTGGTCACATAGCCGGAGGTGCAGATTAATGTGCGATGCACTGATGATACCGGCCGGTGAGCATCATCTTGCTGCCAGACACGCTGAGTGAGCAGACCATGCTGTCACTTTGATGTTACACAGGAGACATGTCATTGATCCTGTGTTCAGCATTATCCTCTGAAGTAGGGGGTTCTTACACCATGGTCCTCAGAAGGAAGGACTGCTAGGGCACAGAGAGAGAGTGGAACCCGCTGATACTCAACTTAGCTCTGTAGCAGCAGGTATCACAGTATCTGAATACATACCCTCCAACATGAACCATTCCATTAGGTACAAAATATTCTGCTCCTCAGTTTCCAACTGTCAGTTACTATGGTAACCACCTTTGTTGAATAGGCAAATAGTTTTTTAAAGGTCAGTTAATTCATTTCAACCAGGTGAGTGACAGTTGGAAGTTCAGGAGTGGATTAAATTGTACCTAACGGAATGGGTCATATTGGAGTGTCTGCCGATACTTGATGCTGGAGAGCCGTACCAGGCTTCACATCAGCGGGACAACGCACAGGAAAGGACTGCTCCGCACGTCACCTGTGGATCAAAACCGCATATGTGTGACGATACATGTGGAGGTGGAGCACCGTGGCATGTGTCCCTGATCACACAATTTCTGGTAGTGGCTGACAGTAATTAGCGCACACACGTGTGCCAAAGCAAGGAGACCTGGAAAACATGAACTGTTAATGGTACTTGAGAATCCATGCTCTGGGAGGGGGTCTTGTGTAGTCCTGCAGGCTGCCTTTTGTAGACCTTCCAACATGACCCCTTCCATTAGGCGCACAATACTCTGCTCCTGATCTTTCAGCTGTCACTCGCTTGGTTTTAATGAATTAACTGATGTTTGAAAAAGACTTTTCTCCATCACAGGTGGTTACCATAGTAACGGATTGTTGGAAGATCGGGAGCAGTGCATTTTGGAAGGTCTGCTGTTGTCCGCACCAGTATTAATTATTATTGTCAGCACAGGCAGAAAGCATCAGGAGGATGCACTAGACAAAGGATGCAAGACATGAGCCCCCTTCAGCAATCCAGACTCGCAGTCTGTCTCCTTACCAGGGTCTACTTCCACTCCTGTATCCCAGAATGCATTATGAACAACAATAGAAGCCTAGTTCAATAGCTCCGGAGCAAAAGATCACAAATATTGGATCTAAATAAATATGAGCGTACTTTACACTGTGATGTGACCATCTGTCACCAGGGTGTGTTTCCCTGCTTAGAACGGCCCTATTTCAATGAGGCACAGCAATCAATCCACGGAGCACAGAACACGATGCCCCGAAAGGAAAAAAGCCCCCTCAACCATTCCCCTAATTCTAACCCTAACCTTCCCTTCCTCGCAGCCTAACCCTAACCCTCCCTTCCCTGCAGAATGACCCTAACCCACCATTTCCCGCAGCCTGACCCTAACCCTCCCTTCCCCGCACCCTGGAGAGGTTACTCACCTTTCCCCGTGGTCTTGCGGTAGCGGGATATCGGCGGCGGCGTTTCCGAATCAGGCTGAGTATGCTGATCGGCATACTCACCCATTCTGGGAAAAAATTCTAAACTGGGGGGTATTCGAAACAGGGTGATCCGAAAAGGATGTCCCTATTTCTGAAATGGGACATTCTAACCGGGGACTACAACAGAAGCATTGAAATTATGGACATCTATCCATCCCCTAAGTTAGATGAGGCAATGGGTCCTTCAGAAATCACATGAAAGACTCCTATAGGGCCCCTCTCCTTACAGCTGATAAAACTGTTTCGAGGAACCCACCATTTTCCGCAGCCTGACCCTAACCCAAACCTCACTTCCCTGCAGAATGACCCTAACCCACCATTTCCCGCAGCCTGACCCTAAACCTCCCTTCCCCGCACCCTGGAGAGGTTACTCACCTTTCCCCGTAGTCTTGCGGTAGCGCGATATCGGCGGCGGCGTTTCCGAATCAGGCTGAGTATGCTGATCGGTATACTCACCCATTCTGGGGAAAAATTCAAAACTGGGGGGTATTCGAAATAGGGTGATCCGAAAAGGAACTTTCGGATGTCCCTATTTCTGAAATGGGACATTCTAACCGGGGACTACAACCGCTGTCACCTACAACAGAAGCATTGAAATCATGGACATCTATCCATCCCCTAAGTTAGATGAGGCAATGGGTCCTTCAGAAATCACATGAAAGACTCCTATAGGCCTCCTCTCCTTACAGCTGATAAAACTGTTTCGAGGAACACACAAATCTGTGTCTTCCTTCAGAAGTATGAGATGTAAAGTTCTGTGTGGGTGACGGACCATCTGCTTATATCATCTGGACTGTGCAAAACAGCGCAATTACACAGGAATTTTAATGAAAGAGCTGACGAGCTTAATGTGCCAATGAAGACATGAATTAAGTTATAACACTGAAGCGATTAAAATATAAATATTACATCAATGTATAGAAAGATGAAATGTAAATTACTATTTTATGGTTTTCTTTGTTGGTAAATAAAATATTATGGGTATTGCTTTCTTATGATCAATGTGTGCTGCCTTCACATAAAAACAGTGTAATCGGGACATGAAAGAGCTAAGCTACAAAAACAAATAGTGGCCAAACCATACATTTGTCCCCGTCAAAAGCTGACCACACAGTAATGGGATTATTAATCCCAGCAGGAGACTATTTTCAGCACCACTCGTCTCTCCTCCTGGGACCCATGCAGAAGAGGGAGTGTCTGCAGAGATTGACAGGAGGCCCTAGGCAGCCGATTGGCTCTGAGCCCAATATATTTTATGCGTACCTTACAATTGAATAGAAGTACCAGAGAGTTCCTGAAAAGACTATTGGCAGTTTAAAAAATCCACCTTGACCACTCACTACAGCGATTATTGGTCTGATTACCCGTTAACAGGATGATCGGGTCAACAATCGCTGCAGTGTACGGCCAGCTTTAGAATAGAACCCAACGTCCAAGGCAGAAACAACTGACCTACCATTAATACAGATGCTCTCTCTCCGGCAGGTGAGAGAGGCCCACTAGAGCCTGGCACACCTTCACATACACAGCTTACAGCTGTGGCTCATAATCTGTCTTAAATCTATCTGGTGGGGTTGTCAAAAGACTGAATTGGGCCTTTCGGAATGTAGCCCTTCATCTCTCTCCATTCCAACACCAGAGAATGCTTTAAGCCGACTCTTATCTAAAACTATTGTAAAGTTAACTTTCCAATAGCTGAACAATGTCCCTGGAACGTACAATACAAGCGAGTAATTCCTTATACCGGTGCTCAGTGAAGACGTACCCAAACGGTCTGATAACAGCAACAGTAACCGGCATCTACACCCATGGTAGTTGTGAGGTTTATAAGCAACAAGGTGAGTAGTAACCGGCTTTTGCAATAAGTTACTCTTTTTTTTAATTAAAGGTCAAGTTAAACAGTTGTGGATGCCTTTTTTAACATGTTAAAATAATACATATAAAAATATTAAATATCCCTGGGCAGCATATGCCAAGGCCTGATAACATATTTGATGTACAGGAGGGTACACAGGAGATTTTGGGTTGCTAGTGTTTAGGTCTATGTAAATTGGTGTGGGCCCCAGTAGAATAAATACAGTGGCTACAGGGGATGAGGCTGCTATAGAGATAAGAAGCGGAAAGGGCCCCAAAGGGCCCGGTACCTCACTGCCTCACTTAATATCCTGTCTTCTCTGCACTGAAAACTTGTGTGCATGCACATTACTGTGTCTGCGCAGAGAACTGAACCAGCCATATTTTCAGAGCACAGTGGAGAGGACACAGGGGCAGACCTCTGAAGTTTGCTATAGAGCCTAGTTCCACCCCTGCAGTAAGTCCTCTGACTGCCTCTACCTCAAACCCTCAAACATATTATGGAAAATCGGTACACCTGGGGGGCGTGTCTGTGGAGGGGGTGTGGCTTGTGCCATAAAAGGGCATGGCATTAATCTGCTCTCATTTACACGTATGATAAGGTGTAAAATCTAATTTAACACCTTATCATATTAGCCAAGAGCTCACAGGAGAGGGTCTTGTCACTTTATTAGAGCTTTAGGAGTCTGTCCCCGCAGCTCTGCTACAGTGACCAGATGCTGCAGGACTGGAAGGGGAGTATAGGGGGGAGGGAACTGCTGGGTCAGAATCTGGTACAAGTTAGCCAACACAGACCATTGTTAAACAGTATTGTACCTGCTAAATAGGTACAGTTGGAGGGTATGCTACGCTACTGCAGTTTAACCGTTCCTAAAAATACGCACAGAAATAGCTGCAGCTTACATTCAAAATTCTCTAGAAATACCCCAATACTTACCAGGAAACACAAACCATTAATTACACAAGTAGCAACAGAATAAATGTAATAAGCAAAGGCCACTACTCAGAAGAAACACAATGTAGCTGATGTGTATCATGAGTCTTGCAAAGAAAGAACACAACGTGTCTGTTCTTGCAGCTAATATGGCAAGATCATAATTTCTACTCTCTTTGTTCTGTGATTTGCAACACTAGAGAAGGGAACGCTACTAAAAGCAAAACGCAACACTTCTGCTAGGCAGGCAACCAGAAGCAGATACAGGTCTGTTATATATAACCACACCAGATCAATATTCCTGAACCTCCACACAGCAGCTACCTCTACTGCATAAGGGCCCATCTAAGAAGACACAGCCTAGATGATGATGATCAGTCAAGAACCAACGCTGTCCCCAAGCCAAGCGCATTCCAAAAACGACAGGTCCAGTGTAACAAGTGCACAGACATTAAAAGAAATGCTGGCTCCCCACAATACAGTGGTTGCAGTCGGTCACAGCCCACGGCCAATCAAAACTGATGTAAATATGAACCATGTTGGTAAACGTGCTTTGAAGAGCAATACTTTCTGTCTTTATGCACTAATACACTCCAAATGAACATGCATTTCAGACAATATATAACATAGTACATAACACTCATGTCTCAAGGTCCAGTATGCCCTAAATAAATGGGTTAATTATATTGTAGGTTTCGTCCTGTAGATTCAACTTGTGTTCCAATTGGTTGCACCCTTTTATAAAAGTTGCGATGCTGCATTATATCGGACACTAAGGGGCTGTTGGCTTCTGATTGGCCAGAACAGTGATATCGAACGCTAATAGTATAACTATACAAAATGGTCACCTATTGTTTACAAGTGAGCACTGGGCATATTTAACATTGATCCTATTAAACTGGACCTCTAAATCCAAATCTTATAGGTTGAATATTACAAACTAAGGACCGTGTTCAGAATTAAGAACGTCTGGTAATTTACGCACGCAAAATGCGTAAGTGGGGTGATTTCTATTTAGTGCGCATGTGCAGACCATGGTGTTACAAAGCGTAATTGGAATGATGCGTAAAAAAATTCCGTACGACAAAAAATGCGTGCGAACATAAAAGGTCGGATGGATTATTAATAATTAGGCGTCAGTCGGAATATAAATAGCAAAAAATGGGTGTGGTTATGTAGACGTGCGGTTGTATTTGCGAACGTTTCACTTCCGTCACATATACATCCGCTAACAATAAGGTTACTTTCACAACACTGAAGTGTTCCGAAATGCATTACTTTTGCAAAACGTACTTATTTTGTGTTAACGTACAGAAAAGCTTCTAAAATCTGAATCCGGTCTTTAGACATTCATATTTTTAGCCTTTGAGGAGCCATATATTTAGACATACATTCATATAAATACATATATACATGCTCAATATGTGACAGGCAATGCTGGAGCACCAGCTGTAACAATTCTGCATTACTTCAGANAGATAGATATAGATAGATATAGATAGATAGATAGATAGATAGATATAGATAGATATAGATAGATATAGATAGATAGATAGATAGATATATATAGATAGATAGATAGATAGATAGATAGATAGATAGATAGATAGATAGATAGATAGATAGAACAATTTGTTTTATTATTTTAAAATATAATTGCCCTCTTGGGTTCTCCTGCAAGAAAATCTCCTGCTTTGGGCAGCTAAGATGCTCACATATTAAATTAATTAGCTTTGATATGAGAAAATCAGTATTAACACTGACTACTACTATGTGAGCCCTGGGCAAAATATGACAGGAATCCATCAGACACCGTGAGGGAGAGCAGAAAAACACATGAATTATTAACAGACTCACCTGGGCCGCCCGACCTTGACAATCCCCGAGATGAAGGCTGCTGAACGACTCAGGTCTAGCCCTGTACATGATTACCTTGTGTGCAGTCGGTGCGGAGAATGCTGGCAGATTAACCCCTAGCCTACCCTGTTCCAGACTACACGGCACACGCGAGAGGTCCTCATCCTAAACAGGAGGCAGCTTATATCCCTCCCATTCAGATCACAAAGCCGATAGATAATGGAGCCTGACTGTGAGAGAGAGTGCTGGTGCTGGAACACAATGTACACTTGTAGCATAAAGAAATAATGTCTGTTCTCTGGTGAGCTCCTTGTGTACCAGGTCTGCGGCGAGCAGGCACGGGGCCTTCGTGGAATAAGCACGCACAATGTTAAAGTTACGAAGACGAGGGATCAAGTGTCCCAAAATAGTTCCAGCTTGTCGGGAAAAGCATAGCTGAGCAGTGCCATGACAACCGCATCCTACAATAAAAAAAGACCTGAACCACCTACATATCCGTCATTTCACCTACATCTCCCATTCATTAGGCGTGCATTTTTTTTCTCAATTATTATTTATATTAATGCAATAGCAGTATGAGCGCCGTGAACGCTGTAATTAAATAGAGTCGGTTGGCACGCGTTCAAGTCATTTTACAATTATAATTGGCAAACCTTAACCAACATGGCTGTTATTTTGATTCAGCCGGATACAGGACCAGAAAGTAAAGACGATTGAAACAATGGGTCAGATGCAGAGCTACGTCCGCTAGCGTATTTAGAGTCGTAAAAACGCTATTTTGCAAGCACGGCGCATAAAGTATACCTTCAAAGCTGTCAGAGCAGCTTTGTACATAAATATAAAGCAGCATAAGCTTTGAAATATTGGCAGCTTACTCCCGATTTAAATCAAACATGTCAAAAGATCAAATAATCGCAACAGAGCATTTCTTTTGCGTTTATTGGCTGTTTCAAAAATTGATCTGTACCATACACTAGAGCGATTATTTGCCTGATCAATCGCTCTAGTGTATGGCCGGCTTTAGGGCTGGATCCAGACTGAATGCCAGCCTCCACCTGCCCCCTGACTGCCAGCCTCCCCCTGTCCCCTGATTGCCAGCCTCCACCTGCCCCCTGATTGCCAGCCTCCACCTGCCCCCTGATTGCCAGCCTCCACCTGCCCCCTGATTGCCAGCCTCCACCTCTCCCCTGATTGCCAGCCTCCACCTCTCCCCTGATTGCCAGCCTCCACCTCTCCCCTGATTGCCAGCCTCCATCTGCCCCCTTAATGACCTGCCCCCTTAATGCCAGCCTCCATCTGCCCCCTACTGACCGTGCCAGCCTTCATCTGCTGCAACCATATGCCAGTACTTGCCCCTTATGTCTGTGCCTGCCTCCAAGTTTGCCCCCAAATTAATTGCTAGTGCCCCCTATTGCCAGTCTTCATCTGCCTCTATATTCCAGTACCTGCCTCCATGTCTGCCCCTAATGTCTGTGCCTGTCTCCATATCTGTCCCCAAATTAATAACCAGTGCCAGCCTCCTTATGCCCCTATTGCCAGTGCGTACACAGCATACACCGTGTACACCGCGTGCACCGCATATAACGCGTGCACCGCATATAACGCGTGCACCGCATATAACGCGTGCACCGCATATAACGCGCCAGGGCTTTTTAAAAAAAAAAAAGAAAGAGAAGAAATTTTGTGCAGAGAGTCTGATCTCTCGGGACATGTTCTGGGGTGGGCTGGACAGCTCCCCAAAAGCAGGACTGTCCCGCTGAAATAGGGACAGTTGAGAGGTGTATGGAGAGCAATGGATTTATTGGAATCATTTAACCCTGAATCCACTTCCAGCAGCAGCAACGAGGGGTCTCATCCCCTGGACCTTAGATTGTATGGATAACTCACCCATACTGTGGTTCCCTCTCCTCTGCTGGGCCACTGTATAGCTAATTTGCGGAGAGGTGGTGGTTAAAGGGTCACTGAGATTTTGCCAAGTCCCTGGTTAATATTTAGCTTTAGATAAAAAATTAAAAAAAAAGGCAGCTGAAAAATGTAAATATACAATGAAGATCTAAATCGTTTTACAAGCAAGTTATGGTATAATGTACAGAAGACAACTGAGGAACTTTATACTCAGAGCTTGGAAATGATTTGGTTTGCTCTATAACAGTAGATAGCGTTACTTGGGCCTATTTACAAAACATAATAAATGTTCTGAGACTCAAGCAAAAAAAAAAAAAACAAACAAAACAAAACCAAACCTATCTTGTAAGACGATATTGCTGATCTTGGGCCGTATTCAGTGATCCGTTTTCACGTGGCATTGTGTGCATATTTTTAGGTACGTTTAAACGGCGCATGTGTAGTAACTATTTACGTAAGTAACGTTGAATATACGCTCATAAGTGCTTTAGGCGCGGACATGTGAATCACACTTGGGGACATACGTACGGAGGGGCAGGGTTGAAATAAGTATCTGAAAAGTTACGTGAAAGATGGCGGGGTGGTGGCATCTTTGGGGGCGCGGTTACATAGAAACGCACATCCGGCATACATATACACACATAAGTAAACACGTAAAGTCTATGGAGGTGTATGTGCGCGCGTATAATTGCGTACTTTTGAACAAACGCATCTGTGAATTTCTGAAAAAACAGAGTTTAATGCCATTTCCTATCTAACTTTGTGGTGTTTTGCCAACAGTAAATCACACAAGGATATTCTGACTGTTACCACTTACCATCTGCAACAGGAACTTACAAACACTACCTCCATGTCCAATTAAAATTCACCCATAAACCTTTAAGTGGCTCTTAAATTCTATTTAAAGCAATAACAGACCTAAATATAATGTGTGTACACACGCATTCAAGTCTAGCAACATCTAGTGGTCCACGCTGGTAGTGTACATAAGGTATCTTTCACAAAACAGGCCTAAGGTCCTCCTAATGTGTAGACATTGACAAATGCTATGTGCCAGATCACCATGGCAACCGAGGAAGAGCATCTGGCAACAAGAATCTAAGCTCTCATTCTCCCTGTGAGGGGAAAAGAGGGGATGAAGACATACAGGGTTTTCCATAAAAGAAACCAGACAAGGTTCAGCCTTGTAACTGCTGGAGACAGTGTATGTTACAAGGTTAAAATGATTGATACCCAGTGGGATAGGTTGGTAACAGCTACATCCCATTGTTTTTATTAAAGACACACCCACTGCTTCCTCACACATGCCATTTTGTCGAAGTCTTCATTTCTTGGTGCATAGACCCACATGTCAGTGGTCAAAGTATAGGTTTGGAAATTTAAGTGTGAATGGAAGTGTATGGAAATGAACAGTCCTTCAATTATAGCAACAAGAGGCAGAATTATAAAAAAAAAAATATCCAATTTTTTCTCTCTAAAGAACACTAGAGAGGTTTCCCATAGCAACCAGATCCTAGCTATCATTTAGTCAAAGCATTCCAGAAAATTATATACATACCCTCCAATATGACCCATTCCATTAGGTACCAAATGCTCCTCAGTTTTCAACTGTCAGTTACTATGGTAACCACCTTTGTTGAAGAGGTAAATAGTTTTTTTTAAATATCAGTTAATTCATTTAAACCAGGTGAGTGACAGTTGGAAGCCCAGGAGTGGACTAAATTGTACCTAAAGGAATGGGTCATGTTGGAGGGTCTGGATATATAGAATCTTATTACTTGCTATAGGCAACACCTCTACTTTTCTCTTTAGAAAAAAGTACAGCAAAAATAATTAAAAAACAAACCTTAACAAGCATCAGGGAGATTACCCAACACTTTAGGGAGTCAGGGAGACTCTTCCACTCTTCATAGGAGTCTCCCAGATGTTTATAGTTTCTTTGGACCCATAATGTGAATCCTTTCAGTGCTTTAGATTATGGAATACATTTTTATTAGAACCTGTCTTTTTAAAGCCCCAGAGCCAATGACAGGTTCAGGGAGCCTCACTATGGTGCCAATGGAAGACAATGCTGTGCCATTGGGGCAAGTCTATAAGTTCAACTAAAAGCCTACAGTGAGAACACGGATGACTTGAGAGGTCAGTGATGACTAGTGAGCAAGGTTTTAGTTATGACATGACTTATTACACAACATGGGAAATACCCCACCCAAGGTACAGCCTTATTATGTGACACCAGCAATAGCTGAGCCCAGACATTTCACCAGGAAAACAGGTTGCAGTCAGTCCCTGCCGTGCCAATCGGCATAATCACCCATTCATTTTCGCAGGACCCGACGCACCTGCTGCAGACAGCTCTGGAGAGGTGAGTAACCACTCCAATGACATTTGCTGCTGGCAGGAGGTAGGGTCAGGCTGCGGGGAAAAGAGGATTAGGGTCAGGCTGCGGGGAAAAGAGGATTAGGGTCAGGCTGCGGGGAAAAGAGGATTAGGGTCAGGCTGCGGGGAAAAGAGGATTAGGGTCAGGCTGCGGGGAAAAGAGGATTAGGGTCAGGCTGCGGGGAAAAGAGGATTAGGGTCAGGCTGCGGGGAAAAGAGGATTAGGGTCAGGCTGCGGGGAAAAGAGGATTAGGGTCAGGCTGCGGGGAAAAGAGGATTAGGGTCAGGCTGCGGGGAAAAGAGGATTAGGGTCAGGCTGCGGGGAAAAGAGGATTAGGGTCAGGCTGCGGGGAAAAGAGGATTAGGGTCAGGCTGCGGGGAAAAGAGGATTAGGGTCAGGCTGCGGGGAAAAGAGGGTTAGGGTCAGGCTGCAGGGAAAAGAGGGTTAGGGTCAGGCTGCGGGGAAAAGAGGGTTAGGGTCAGGCTAGGGAGAAGGGAGTCTTAGGATTAGGCTGTGGAGAAAGGGAGGGTTAGGGTCAGGCTGTGGAGAAAGGGAGGGTTAGGGTCAGGCTGTGGGGAAGGGAAGGTTAGGGTAATGGAAGGTGAGGGTTAGGGTTAGAATTAGAGGAAGGGTTGGAGTAGTGTTTTCCACTTACCAATCGGAGCACTGTGTTCGGTCCCCCGGGGATCGATTGCTAAGCCTCAACGAGGCATAAGCAATCGATATGAGAACGCCTGGAAAAAACATACACACAAAACACAGCCAGGCCAGATCTAACACACGCTTTATTTAAACATTTATTATAGGATATCTTGGAAAAGACTCCATTTTTGGTTTAATTTTAAGGACATAAAATAAGGAAAACCTACACTGGCTCAGCCCAATGCCTCACATAGGCCCAGAACAGGGGCAGATGTCCCATGTCCTCCAGTCAACCCCTTCTGATATAGGCCATACATAGCCGGTCATTTAATCAGCCAGCGATCATGGCCGTTCTGCTGAAGCACCAGGAGGATTCCTTGGGCATTGCCTCATTGTTTTGGTTTGAGCCCGTCCGTAGTGCTGCTCCTGCATTGCTGAAAGGTCAGCAGCCTCTGCTATGCTGAGCGTCTGTCAGTGATCACACTGCAATGTTCCGCCAGCTATGTAAATTGAAGTGGAAACTTCTGAGATATGAGCGTAACGTCTTAGTAATTCTGGGTGGCGGCGGCCAGGACGCTCTCTCACACCTGACACACACCCATTGGCTGCTGCCTCCCCCCCTCCCCCCCCAGTAGAGTTCTTGATCTCACCAGTATGTAGAGCAGTGATGGGCAAGAAGACACAAAGGGTCGTGAGGTGCGGCCCTCTATCCATATAAAGGGACACCTAATACCTTGGTCATATAATACCAGCTGGTATCTGACACACTATACCAAAAAAATCAATGCAGAAAGGTGCAGGGGGCCACAGGGAATGGCTCTGTGGCCCATCACTGAGCCCTTGGACTGTATTCACAGTTAAGAGTAAGTTAGGTGTGGACGGATCCGAACCTAACTCCCTCACCCTGCCCCTAACCAGCTTCTGAGGTGTGAATCAGGTCCATTCGCTTTAGTCTATAATCGTATTTTAAGGATAGGCACCTACCCCATATTCACTCCTGTTATCTTCCGGCTTCTTTCTAGGCACACGCTTGGGTAGGCGAGCGAGTATGGCGGAGCAGCCGCAACAATTGGTCCACGGGTCAAACCGTAGCCTCCGTCCCACACCTGCTGCTGAAGCTGCTGGGAGAGAACAGTCCCGCCATTGGGTCATACATCACAGGTTTTCACACTGAGAGGTAACGGACCTAGAGGCACCTCAATGCTTCCAAAATAGCTTAGACTCGAACAACCAACACTGTGTAACATCCAACCCAAGAACACAGAGCTGAGAGCTACCCGTCTGCCCATTCTATGTCCTTATTACTAGATATACCCAGTGGAAAACATGGACTTAAGGCTTCTGGGGTGTGGCACATAAGGAGTCTACTGGCGCCCAGTCATACTTACTCTATGGACCTCCGCTTCAACCAGAAAGTGCCAAGGGCGTCATTTCCATGCAGGTCATCAATGAAGACTCACAGGAACCCCCTGGCTCCTACATCAGATCACCAGTATTCTGACTTAATGGTAATGTGAATACAGTCTTAATATAATCTTAATAGATAACACTCATTTCCGCGAAAAACCATTCCAGACACATTCTACAACTACTTAATATTGGTTTTAAGTTATTAAATGTAGATGGAGTGGAAGTGTGAATATGGATGGCGCTCAGTGCACCCTCGCTGTACTAAACACATACATCCCTCCTTCCACTAAGTGCGCCGCTGCCTGCATCGTGCCCTGACCGCCACTCACTGCCAGAAACGCGCCCAGTAACGGATTCACAATGGGAAAATGCCCCTTTTGAGGGAAGTCTGGATCTGATTCAACTGTTATTAAATCTCACCCAATATTTACAATCCTGAAAACAGGCAAAAATAGACCAGCCTCAGGATCGCCCAAACCCCGCCCAATCCCAACCAGACTCCACCCAATCCCACCCAAACTCCACCCATTTCCTAAAACTCCACCCCTTTTGGTAAAAAACAAACAAAAATACCAACCCTGTCACCATCTAGTCCACTTATCAGGACAAAATAGAAAGCGGGTAGAACAGTCACCCGAAATTGGGACTATTCTGCTGTGATTTGCAGGTACGATGATCTTCATTTCGAAAGACCATCGTACTATAGTTGAATGCAGACATAGAAAGAGTCCTTGATGCAACTCCTGGAGACGCAAAAAGTCATCCTCTGAAAGGTAAATGTTTAACCTAACCCTACCCTTCCTTCGCCATAACGCTCCATGCCCCATAGCCTACCCTTAACGCTCCATGCCCCGTAGCCTAACCCTCCCCTTAAGACCTAACCTTTAACCCGCCACAGCCTGTAGCTATTGGAACGATGAAATAGGTTCCTGTTCCCAATAGCAATTATCCATCTTTAGATTTTTTACATTTTTTTAGAACAATGATGTAGTTGCCATTCAGCTTGCGACTATCATGTTCAAAATACGGTCCCACAACCACATCCCAATTGGGACAGTTGGGAGGTATGTTTAAAAACTGTGCACAACGTGCAGAATTCTGTGGCTACCATGGCAACCACAGTCACATGGCACTTGATTCAATAATGGATTTCTTCTCTGTCGTAGACCCTTTAAATCAGTTCTAAGGACACAGCCAGCTGAAAATAATGAGATGGGATTCACACACCTAGACTTCATTACTCTCTCACATTTTAATAACCATTTGTGATGGTACTGTTGTATTGCAAAATGTTTTTTTTTTTGTTTAAACTGTGTTTACTGAGGTGTAAAGCATACGTAGGTACAAGAATAGTAATATATAAGGGAAATTGATTACGGAATACCACTGCAGTGAAAATAAGAACATATAGGTAAAAAAAAAACAATACAGGAAAAGTTGCAAACAGTGTTCCTTCCGTGGTTTTTCATATGTACCAGAAATACGTAGTCTCTCATCTTCACGATGGCAGGAGAAAAGGATCTACAGACTATAACAAGGTTAACATCCCTCATGAATAGATTTCCTATACATTTAAACCGTCTAGCAGATATTAAGGGAGGGGGTGAGATTTTCTTTTTACAGGGGGGAGGAATGGGGGAAACCCAAATTTTGAAGGGTTGCACGGTCAGTGTGTTAAAGTAACTGCTATATCCGGCTTACAGCTTTGAACAAGTTGAGTGGGGGTGTTGTCTACAAGGGGGAATATAGTATTATGACCAAGGGCTGTCTAGGGATATTCACTGTGACTTGTAATCATCAAAATCCTTAAAAGCTTATCAAAGGACCCAGGTGTTTCTCTTCCTATTGGTGAACCTCAGTAGATTCAATGTCATCCATGGTCATGTATAAGTCTTTCGCGGAAACAGTCGAGAATAGTAGGGGGATGGGTAGATCTCCATCTGACTGGGATGATGGCTTTGGCCGCGTGATTGAGGTGGCATAAAAGCACATTTTTTATAGGTGGAGGTAGGCATTGCAGTCCAATTGAGGATCCAAAAGAGGGGGGTATCTGGGACCGTTTCTCCTAAAAAATTTTCAGAGAAGCTGATGACCAAAATTTTTGGATAGAGGGGCAGGACCACCAGATGTGCAATAGAGATCCTACTGAGCCATGGCGGCACCAACATTGATCAGACACCCCTTGAAAATACTTATGCAATACTACTAGGCTTCTGTACCATCTAGAGACGATATTATAGTTCCTCTATACTCGGAGAGCTTGATGTTGAGGATTGGAAAATCTTGGATTATTGGACCTCATCCATCGATTGGCCCAAGTCTCGTTCCCATGCCTGAAGGAAAGGGGGTGGGGAGGTAAATAGGTCGGAGGTTAGCCATTTGTAAAGGCGAGATACCATGTGTTTAGGACGGTCGGAGGACAAGCAGAGTTTTTATAAGGGTTTAGGGGGATAGTTTTTGATCTCTGACTGCACAGAAAGTGTCTGACTTGAACATAGTGCCAGAATTCAGCCTTCACTTCCCGTGTCTGTATCAGCTGGCTGAAACGGAAGACTCTTTTTTGAAACCATGTTCGGAAGGCAGACATGACTACTCCTGGGGGGAAAAGTGTATTAGCTAGGAAGGATTGCATAGGGGAGGCCATTGACAAAACCGATGGCAGATTCCTGAGAGAACGCCAGACTTTCAGGGTGGGCCCTATCGTGGGGTGGGAGGTCTTGTGAAAATGGGGGAGCCACGGTACTATCGTGGTGGGAACACCCATGCTTAGGTCCTCAAGGGCTATACATTGTTTGTCTGGAGGGTTCAGGGTCTACTATAACACTATTCAGTAATATCGCTTGATAATAGGTATGGATACGTGGAAGCTGAAGCCCTCCATCCGATTTAGATCTAGATAAGACTTCTAATTTTAACCTAGGTTTTTTCCCATTCCAGATTAAGTGTCTAATCACATTCTGAATCTCAATAAACCATTGGTAAGGTATTGAGATGGGGAACGTCAATAAGTAGAGAATTTTGGGTAAGGAGTTCATTTTAAGAATGTTAATGCGTCCTACCCAGGAAAATGTGACCACTTTCGTAGATCTGCTTTTAGTTTTGGAAGGAGGGCAGAGAGGTTTAATGTGTATAGACCTGAAGTGTCAGAGGAAAGGGTTACTCCTAAATATTTAATGTGTGATGGGCTCCAGCGGAAGGGAAAGGAGTGCTGTAATCCCTCAGTTACCATCCGAAAGGCAGTGATATTTAAGGCTTCAGACTTTGAATAATTGATTTTAAAATTGGTGATTGGGTTTTTAAGTATGGCCAACAGGTCATCCGCAAAAAGGGCAAGTTTAAACTCTGTCTCACCTACTGTAAGTCCTGCAATATTTTGGTTTCCTCTGATAGCCCTGGCAAGTGCCTCCATACAAAGAACGTAAAGAAGCGTGGATAAGGGGCATCCTTGCCATGTGCCATTTCGTATAATCACTGGTTGGGAAAGATTGTTATTTATTCTAATTTGTGCCGACGGAAACAAAGGGAAAGGTTCCTAGCTATACACCGAGGGCCCAGTTTTAGTCGGGTTGGTATTTCCGATAGAAACGTCCAATCCACACTGTCAAAGGCTTTTCAGTGTCCGTTGATAGGAGGATCCCTGGGGTTCTCGCCTGTGAGGCATAGTGAATCAGGTCAATAACCTTCGTGGTGTTATCCCTGCCCTAACGGCCAAGGACAAACCCCATCTGATCTGTATGGACGAGATCGGGGAGCAGTGGTTGTAATCTGTTCACCAGCAGCTTTGCGTATAATTTGAGATGAATAGTTAGTAAGGATATCGGAAAATGTTGTTCTTTTAAATGCATAAAAATAAAAAATTCATAGCAAATAATCAAAATAGATTAGGCATTTCGAAGCCTTAATGTTAGGCAGGTTCTAGTTGTCCTCTTAATAACCCTTTTATACTGGCACAAGCTGTCGTTTACAACAAGCTGAATGATAAGTCCCAACAGGTTTTAAAATAGCCTATAATAAGACCACATGACGCGCATAGCCGGGATCCTCTAACCCCACAATCACCTACAGGGGTCCCCTGGTTTTTCTATTTAGAGAAATACAACAGAATTCTCAGCACAGCATCTGAATTACTGGCACAAACAAAGCTGTTGCCTTTTTAATGAAGATTATTGCAGGCATTATCCACTACACAATAATACATCAATTTCTCCTGTATTTATTTCTACATTCAAGTGGAAAAAATGAGGTTATTCGGGTTTTCGGATTAGTTTTTCTATTGTTTTCTTGAGTCTAATAAAGATTCTGCATTACCATGGTAACCACAGTCACACGACATGAAGCAATGACCAAAGAGGCTTTAAAGCCCCTCCTTATGAGTCCTTTGTGCACCATAGCAATTGCCCCTCTCCCTCCCACACTATAACTGGATGACACAAGAGGAGCCTATGTCCACATAGCAAACTAAAGGTGTCTAGCTGCAATTTCTGTTAGCCTAGAGAGATTTTAAAAAAGAAACAACGGTTCACCAAATAAAGGGTAAAAGGCGCTTGCCTTGCTATTTAAATCAGGGTTTTCGACTTCTCAGTTCTTCCCGCCGGGAGAAAAACATGTCGACATGGGGGCGAGTCTTGATGACTTGATTTTATGCAAATCGAATCATGAAGCCCCGCCCCGCCTATTAATGACACACTTCTTCCTGTTACTATGTATGGGCGGGGCTTGATGAAGTTACACCCTTACCAATGCTAGAGTTCTTATTCTGAATAGACTGGGGAGGGGAGGGGGGTATTTGAGGCCCTCAATCCAATTGCAGGGGATTTGCCGGCTCACCCAGCAAATTTTGGAAGTCTCCCAGACATTCCGGGACATTCGGCAGCCCTTATTTAAATAAGTAAAACTTCTAGTGGGATTTCTGCTTTTTAATACATAATCTACACCCTGCAGCCCAGAGACATAGACGGAGATTATAAAGTCAGGGAATCACTCGCATAAATCCCCTTCTCCCTACATCTGCTATGCGCGGCATCTGACATTATCATCCTGACGGTTCAATGAAGCTCGGCTGTGCTACCGTTAGAGTGACAGTAACAGCAAAACAAACAACAAACACACAGCAGATGGAACATATTTATGTGTCCTGATCTGTTGATTCTGATCACCAAGGTGCTTATAACATACCAGGGCCCGGCATGCGGGAAATAAGGCAGGCGAGCAATCCAATGAAGGAGACGTTTTTATATGTAGCAGACACTTACATATTAGATCAGGGAAGCAACTATAGGGGATGCGGCAGCTAAGGGGCCCGGAGGAGAGAGGGGCCCCGCCGGATGCCCTTGGACTGTAAGCAAGCAGCCAGAGGCTGACAGCTTAAAACAGCGCTCAGCGCTCCATGTAAAAGTGCATGTATGTATGTATGTAGGGTGCTCCATGTATGAGTGCATTTATGTATGTATGGTGCTCCATGTACGAGAGTATATATGTATAGCGCTTGGCGCTCCATGTATGAGTGCATGTATGTATGGTGCTCCATGTATGAGTGCATGTATGTATGTATGGTGCTCCATGTATGAGTGCATGTATGTATGTATGGCGCTCCATGTATGAGTGTATATATGTATAGCGCTTGGCGCTCCATGTATGAGTGTATATATGTATAGTGCTCCATGTATGAGTGTATATACGTATAGCGCTTGGCGCTCCATGTATGAGTGTATATATGCATAGCGCTTGGCGCTCCATGTATGAGTGTATATATGTATAGCGCTTGGCGCTCCATGTATTAGTGTATGTATATGTGTTTAGCGCTTGATGTATGAGTACGTGTATGTATAGCGCTTGCCGCCCGATGTATGAGTATGTATTTATAGCGTCGTAGCTCTCAGCACTTATACATGGGGCCCGATTAAGACGGGAGTAAGCGGGAAGCACGCCTGTCCCAGTAGACAAAATTTTAATTTGTGTGAAATGCACTGTGACCAGACAACACAGTCAATTGAATGTGGCCCACGGAGGGCCAAACAGCTGTCAACCTATGACGGCTTCATTCACACAGATAGGTCCACTTAGCCCCGCCCCCAGTAACTCCTAGCTCCACCCAGGTGGCTTGAGTCTGTCATGTTTTACCCCTATATTAGATCCTGCATCCCCTAAATCCCCTTCTCCCTACACCTGCTATGCGCAGCATCGGACATTATGGGGATATAAAGCTTACATTAAGCACTGCGGCAGCTTGTTAAATCCCCCTCTCTCCTTTCTTTATTTCTTCAAAACGCTGTAGATTGTTATCTGTGTAATGTAACTGATATTATATACACACACATATATACACACACACATATATATATATACATACACACACACACACACACACACACACTTGTATGTAGTATGCATTCTGCATTGTGAATATAAGGAGTACTTTGAAACATTCCATCAGTTGTTATGTGAACATAATCAAGGATTAGCGGCTTTAAGCAAATTAATTACCAGCGGAATATAAGAGAATCCTCTGCCTGCAGGGCACGTTTTCATGTGCAGTGTGTCTCTCAGACCTCGATCATATCACATCTTCTACGGTGACAATAAGAGGTGACTGGGGTTTGAAATCACTCCCTGAACAGGGATAATGGAGCTTATCAAACCCGCCTACAACACAGAGAGCAATAACCGCTGTGCATTCAAATGAAAACCTGAACATTCTACAGACAATGGGGAAATGGCACAAGCACGTCCCACAAACACAGTTACTCATAGGGGCTTAGGAAAGAAGAATTCTGTGTGGAAGGACCAGACGTGCCAATGATTGCCAATAATGCTGAACACACAAGCCACCGCTCAGCTAATCTCCTTCACTGATATTTATTTTACCTGCTCAGCATCTATGTCTGGGACCGTCCAATTAAGAGCCGCTGCAGTGGCTTGTGTGTTCAGGAGACGCTGCTCAGCTGATCCCCTGCAGAGCTTAGCCAATCCGCTGTCAAGGACATCACAGATGAGGGACTGAGCAGCTTAAGTAACGCTTTCACAAGGGATCAGCTGACCCACAGATTCTGCGTAATCAGGGTTGCATAAAAATCCGATTTTTTAAAAAAAATCGGATTTTTTTTATTTAAATCAGATTTTTTTTATTTAAATCGGATTTTTGGGATCTAAATCAGACTAACATTTTTTTTTAAGTGAACAGTTTAATTTTAGATTTTTATACCTTGTTGTAGTAATACATAAACAATTTTTGAACTGTGAACAGTAACAAAATTAATACAGTAATATTAATAAATACACACTAAACATTTGCTTGAAGAAGTACAATTAGGCTCGGTTGTTTGCGTCTTAGTCAGACATGTCCAGGTTTTTGTCCTCACGTTTGTCCTCAACAGAAAAGGCTCTGTAGCAGGTAACCAGTTTAGCTGCTTTTTCATTTCCCAATCTGTTGCGTGTTTTGGATAAATCGGATTTTTTTGATTTAAATCGGATTTTTGGGATCTAAATCAGACTAACATTTTTTTTTAAGTGAACAGTTTAATTTTAGATTTTTATACCTTGTTGTAGTAATACATAAACAATTTTTGAACTGTGAACAGTAACAAAATTAATACAGTAATATTAATAAATACACACTAAACATTTGCTTGAAGAAGTACAATTAGGCTCGGTTGTTTGCGTCTTAGTCAGACATGTCCAGGTTTTTGTCCTCACGTTTGTCCTCAACAGAAAAGGCTCTGTAGCAGGTAACCAGTTTAGCTGCTTTTTCATTTCCCAATCTGTTGCGTGTTTTGGATTGTACAAAACCATACGTTGAAAAAATCCTTTCAGTTTCCGCACTTGATAAAACTGTGGTGAACAACTGCTTAAGAAGGTTTACTACAGAAGTTTCTAAATGAAGTTGAGCAGCATAGGACATCCACCAGGCCAAAGGAGATACTTGGTGTAAAAAGCCATAAGAATCTCAAAAGTGAAACTGAGGAGCTATAGGGAATCTCCTATACACTACTACACTGCCCTCACATACACATCTAGCTCTTTGTAGGCAAAAGTCGTTTTTTAAAATTTTGATTTAAATCCGATTTAAATCATGATTTAAATGAAGCGATTTAAATCATGATTTAATCGTTTGATTTAAATCGTTTGATTTAAATCGTGCAACCCTGTGCGTAATACTATCTGTACTATGCAGGAGACATGGCCCATCCTCTAGGGCTATGAAACAGTACAAGTAAGCATCGTTATGGAGGAACATCTGAGTCAGGTCTAAGAGGCACAAGGACTAAACTCTGGCACTGCAGACAGAGGACACTGCACCCCTAAAATGTCCCAAGCACTGGACAAGATCATAATACATCACCTGCACACACTGTTATTATTACAATCTTAAACTTACCATTGGACACAGCCCAATTATACTATGCAGTATATACACACACAGGACAACACACCATGTACAGTCTCAGCATCAGCAACGACCAAGAAGGAAGGTTCCTGGAACATCTCAGAGGATTTCAGGATGGATAAACAAAAGCACTGCAGGATCATTGCAACGACTACCAAGCATGGTTGCCTACTTTTGCGAATGACTATCAGGGAGATTTTGATAGCACTAGCAAGGCTGCACCAAAGGGGTGTGTCCTGTAGTGTCAAAGGGGTGTGTCCTATGAATAGCTCCACCCATGGGTG
>WWET01000696.1:164642-178823 GCA_011038615.1 Limnodynastes dumerilii
AATGTGACTGAATAAATATTTTCAGTATTTATTGTGCATACTGTGTCTACGAGATCAATGACTTCTTCATCTGCCACCTCCATAGGCCTTAATGCAAGGAAAATAGGACACAATTTCTAAATTCTGTCATCATACTGCAATGACTTCTGTAACTGAATCAGCATCAGGGAGATTGCCCAACACTTCAGGGAGTCAGGGAGATTACCCGCTCTTCAGGGAGACTCCCTGATATTCAGGGAGAGTTGGCAACCATGCTACCGAGTCTTGACTTTAACCATCATTATTACCATACTGGGGGGAAAAATTATCTCACCCACCACCAAAAATGAATGGAGCACTATGCCAGTAGGATACCAAAGGGAAGGAAGGATTTGACATCAGGGTTGGGCAAAACCTACAGGTCATGCTGGACTTTCTGCAGTTGAGGTGGGTGATGTTTCCCGATGCAAAGGTCTGTTTTGTGACAGACTGTTGCGTGCCAGCTGAATAGCGATTGCCGACAGTCTCCATTTTCAACAATGGCGGTGATGAGACGAGACAAAGAGTGATCGGCTACAGGTAAACAGTTCCATCCTAGCCCTACCCTTACCCCCCTCCCCAGCCATTTCCCGAGGTCTGACCATAACTTTCTTCTTAATATTATGATCGCTAATTTATTTAGCGCCACAAATGGTCTGCAGCGCTTTACAGAGAACATTAGACATTCACATCCATCTCTACCCCCATTGGATTTACATACCAAAGTCTCTTCCTCACACATACACAAACATACACACAGTAGGGTTAACTCATTCAGCAGCCAATTAACCTACCAGCATATTGTTGGCGTGTGGGAGGAAACCGGAGCACCCGGAGGAAACCCACACAGACACGGGGAGAACATACAAACTCCACCCAGATAAGGCCTAGTCCGGGAGTGAAACGTATGAAACCCAAGTGCTACTAACTGAGCCACCATACTGCCACTTAAAGACTCATTTCTTGAAGCTTAACACTATCCGTTCTATCTCCAGACCTAATCCCAAACTCAGCTCGACCCAGCCTAACGCTATTGAGAACGAGGAGAATTAGGTACCCATTCCCTATAGTCATTTTCTATGTGCCGATAACTTCTGGCAATTAAATTATGGTCTGAATATGGCCAGCCAGACCAGCAAACACATCCCCTTGAGGGAGTGCAGATACAGAGACACAACCCTAATTCACATCACACACTGAGGACTATAGGTTCAGGAATGGCCATATGGAGACGAGAGAGGTTGGCGATATTTGGGTAGAACAATCTCTGCTGCTGTGGACCGTGTACGGAGCAGTTTTTATTTTTCTACATACGTCAGCTGGCATGAACCAACGTGTAACAGCAGCCTCCAAAGCCAAAAGCATAGAAGCTGGCACCAACGTGAGAGGAAGCCTAGGATGAAGACTGGAGCTGCAAGCTGAGGTGCCCATGAAGGGTAATGCCAACGCAAACAGAGTGTCCAGCAATAAACAGTTGGCAAGCAAAGGATAAAAACATAAATCAGTGTTCTCTTCCGGGTAGTGACTGGAAAACTCCTGCTCTCTGCTCAGCTCAGGTGTGGGATTCAGCCTGGGTTGGATGCAAAGAAACCTGCTGTGCCCGTATAAGAACTATGTACCTGGCAGCCTGCATTACATAAGCTGTGAGGTTATGTGGAGAACGTGGGGGTCACATAAAAGGCAATCTCTCTCCTATTGTCCCATTACTGAGCCAACCACAGGCTGACACCCGTAGGTAAACACTACACAGAAGGAGCTGGGGAATTACAGCCTCCCAATTATACAGTGCCCGTGCCACTACTTACACCACACATAAAGCGATGACGCTACACGCAAACTTTTCTATTGACTATATGTTTACTCTGCATAAATACTAAACTTTTCTTTGTTTTAAACTTTTATGTAAAAAAAACAAAAAACTAAACTAATAATGAATTTCACCCCAAAAAACTCTAAAACCGCAGAATTGTGATTCTTAAATAAAAAAATAAATATTGACCATTGAAGTATAGAACATTTGAATTTTCTACTAATGCCCATATCATGCTAATTAATCATCTTCACACCTGCTGGGTATGTGCTATATGGGTGTGGGTCCCCGGTTAAAACGGTAGGGCCGTTTTCTCCTAGCCAGTTTCAAACTAAGGCTAGGAGAAAACGGTTTCAAATCGATCCCCGGAGCACAGAACACGGTGCTTTGAAAGGTAAGTAGCAAAACTAACCCCAACCCTCCCCTTCTATTACCCTAACCTTCCCTTCCCCGCAGCCTGATCCTTACCCTCCCCTTCTCTTACCCTAACCTTTTTTAACTGAATGGGGGAGTGTGCGATAGGTATACTCACCCATTCTAAACAAATTCGAAATTAGATGGGTATTCGAAATAGGGACAGCCGAAAAAGGAACTTACGGCTGTCCTTATTTCACGATACCATCTTTCTAAGCGGGGACTTCCACCAGTGATATATAGCACCCCTTATGTATGGAACCCCAATGTCCTACAGATTTTGTGAGCAGGGAACGCCTACCCCCTGCAAAAGGATTAACCAATCTGTAGAGGGAATTTCTTTCACTGGGATAATACAAGCTAATCATATGGGAGGGCACGGGAAATGTATAGATTTAGTCTGCCTACTTTCTATCTCTTCGCTTTGGTAGATCTCTGAGGGAAAAGAGAGATGTCGGTATGGGGGTGTGGCTTAACAACTAAATGTATGTAAATTGTGTCATTAAGCCCCACCCAATATATCAATGCTTTAATTCATAGTGTTCAAGGGGGTGGGGCCTGGCATGATGACAGAAATCGCGTCACCAAGTCTTGCCCATCCCTAGCAACACTAGGGATTACTATGAGAGGCAGGGGGGCCTCATGCGGTAGAACTGTTGGCATTTTGGGATCCACCCTGATATTCCGGAATTGGAGAATTTTACTTACTATCCAACCAGGAATATAACAGTTCAGCAGTGACTTCTACAGAATGTTATGTTATTTCCCATTGGACAACAACTAATTGCAATTAGCAGCTGTATATTAGCTTCCTAAACTGTCTTGTCAAAGAACACACTGCATAAAGAGAACACTGAAGATTCCTAGTTCAACTTACACAGACATGGAAAGCGCTCCATTCTCAGGACCTTTTTCCACATTGAGCACTATACAAATTCCAATAACTCTGCACAGACTCTATTGCAAAAGCCTCAATTACCAATGCACAAAACTCATCGACCACTGCATAGACTGCCCTGCACAAACCTCATTAGTCAGTGCATAGACGAACGCACAAGTCTCTTTGCACAACGCATAGCTTCTATTACAAAAAGACGCAATAGCCATCATCTGTATTATTTGCTTCATGGGTTACAATACACAGACCGCTCAAGGAATACGTTTGAACTGTTCATAACGGCAGCACTTTTCAAGGGTTTAGATGGCGTTACAACTTGTGACAATACAGTCTCTATGTCAGGAAACTAGTCATATAAAATGGTCAATCCTACCAGGTACAGGCTGCAGGTCAATGGGAGAACCAATCAGCTTCCTGCTATTGTTTATCTAGTACATTCTAGAATACAATTGGTTGCTATTTTTCGCTCTGTAAAGTCTTAGTAAATTTATCATCTCTCTCTCATCCTTCTAAGTCTCACAGCTAATGCATCACTTGTAAGTTCTGGAAATGAATCCCGGTGTCAGGAAGGTTACAGAGAGGCAGAGAGAGAGGTGTGAGAGGCGGTGACTTGAAGCATGCCAGTGAAAGGCAGGAATGTATGAAATGTTGTTATATTGATTGGACTCTCTGGTTTCAGCAGCTGTGGCCTTCTGTGGTGATCAATGACACAGGCTGGAATCCATGACGCTCTGTCCATGTGTTGCGTAGAATACATCATGGAAAAGACGTTTTTCTTCCTATGTTCCTCTTCAGCGCTCCCCTGAAGCTGGCCGCAGGCGTATGGTTATTGGGCTGTTCATGGAATAGTTTATGACATGGGTCAGTTTATCAGACCAATGGAAAGACCAGTCCCAAACACAATGCAGCATAATAACAAGATTATTCATGGCCTGTGTCATAAAACACACTAAGAGGGACCAGAGGAAGTAACATGTATAGCTTGGAGCAGAGAAGGGACGGGGGACATGATAGCAGTTGTCACATATATCAAGGGGTGTAACCAGTACAGGAAAGGGGCATTATTCAGAGGAAGAGGTGTAATAGAACACGAGGGCATGTGTATAAACTGGAGGGTGATTGGTTCAGAGGAAATGTGAGGGAAAATGACTTCACTGAAAGGGTGACAGATAAGTGGAATAGCCTCCCATAACACAGTAGAACAGTGTAAACATGCTTGGGATAAATATAAGGGTATTCTAAATCTCAAACTAAATTGAGGGTAAAATAGGGTCAAGGGTCAGTGATTTTAAATCCGGGTTGCCGACTCTCCCGGAATACCCGGGAGAGTCCCAACATTTCTGGCAGTTCTCCCGGGATAGCCTGCAAATCTCCCGCAGAGGCAGAAGTCCTGCCCCCCTGCCTGGCAACACTAGTATTTCTAGTGTTACTAGGGGCAGAGTGGGACTTGATGACACAATTTGCCCCTTCCCTTCCCTAGTAATATAAAGAAAAAGGGTAATTGATAGTAAGGGGCGGGGCTTTGGATGCGATCTGCAAAAACTATGTCATTAAGCCACACCCCCTTGCAGGTGTCTAAGGATTAACAAATAAAACAATAAATAAACAACTGGGCGGACTGGATGGGCCATGTGGCTCTTACCTGCCGTCACTTTCTATGTTTCTATATTCAGTCTGCCTGCAGGGTGGGGGATAGGCAGCCTGGTGATCGAGTAGTGTGTGTGATCGCTGAGCGGTCTCTGGGGACATTGCACAGTGTGTGGCCAGCATCAGAGCCACAGTCTGCCTTCCCTCTAACTGTCTGTGTAATTGTGGTTGGATGTCTAGAAGTTGCCATCTTAAGACAATCTTAGTGTGGACCCCAGCAGTAGTGGAACAAGCGACTGGGCCAAAAATATCCTTTGCGCGCCCCCCCCCCCTTCGCTGGCGTCGTGCAGTGAAGGTCTAGCGAGATCATGTCATCACGCCAAACTTTCACTGTAGCGCTGCGGCCCACCGGACCCAGCCCGGACATTAGTGGGCCTATGGTGTGGGAGAGCGTTCACAAGTCATCACAGGCCCCGAGGCAGATCACCGGCTGCACTGCTACTACTGTAGTTCAGCCTCAGGTCTCTAATACTAAGCATTTTCATCCTGCAGCCTAACCCTCACCATCCTCCTTCCACAGCCTAACCTTAACCCTTCCCTCTCCGCAGCAATCTGGTATTGTATACTGTACATTGCCATCGGTCAGGCATGTTTACTGCTGTTGCCCAGAGGCACTACACCACTATGCTGCGCTGTCAGTATGGCTTACCCAGAGTAACCACAGTACAGAAGGACGTTGGGAAGATAAAGAGAAATGAAGCTGGAAATATTCTTCTTTGCTTGACCAAAGTGTTGCAGATGAGGTGCAGGAATCAGGGTAATAAAACAAAGTAAAGTGTACCTGTTACAAGCTAGACATCCCTTGGAATACGATTAGCGTAACATAGCCGGTGTAAGTGTCCGGCTCCTTAGGTTACCAAAAGAACATCTAAATTATTTTATTCCTAATGTAGTTGCTCGCCTGTATCCCCTGACTAAACCAGAAGGTATCTGAAAGGTCAGAAATACTTGGAGGCTGTAGGAGCTGCAGGAAGACAGACGCCCCTGTGAATGTTTTACAGATGCAGCTGCTGGCCACAGTCTAGTAATCATGCCTGAGAATGACACTCTGCGGACAGGCCAGATTCACGGAGCCGGCTTACCAGGGAGGGAGAGTATCAGCAGGTTTGTGTTACAGCAGGCGGGGCAAGGTGTACGTGTGCGCTGTAACTCATAGCAACACTCACTAACTGCTAAACACTCTGAGACATACACGACAAACACGACTGAAATACAAAGAAACCAGAAGGGAGACTCAATTACACCGGCGCTGAAACTAATATTCAAAGCTGAAATTTTGTTCCGTGTGTGTAAAATTGTGGGTGCTGTCTTCACGAAGAGTCCAACGGCAACAAGTATTCTTAATCATAACCCTAACCATCCTCTTCCTACAACCTAACCTTAATCCTCCCCTAACCATAATTGTCCCATAGCCTAACCCCATCCCTCCCCTAACCTCGTCCTTCAGCCTAAGACTCCCCTAACCCTAATCATCCTCATCTTGCAGCCTAACCCTACCCTAACCATGCTTGTCCCAAAGCCTAACCCTTCCGTAACACCAACCATCCTCCTCCCGCAGCCTAACCCTATACCTTAACCATACTTATCCCACAGCCTAACCCCAATAATCCACGTTCCTCAGCCTAACCTTAACCTTCTCTTCTAAACAGCCAGACTCTAACCTTCCCTGTCCTGCAGCCTACCCCTAACAATGAGTACCTCGTCCACATAAGAGCCTTCAACATTGTAGCCATTCCAGGATTTGATTATTCTATTTTTAAAAGGTGTCTGCACGGATACAGCTGAAATTAAGCTGCCGGTCATATTAGTGGAGAAAATGTGCCATTGCAGCAGCAACTAAATCACCCATAATTATGTAAAATACTTGCCAACGTTTTCTTTTCTTCCATCCAGGAGATTACAATAGACGGTCTGCAGGGTCTTGATAGTGTGAAATGCATCATTAAGCCCCGCCCTCCCCATTGTTAAGGGCTGTGAATTACAGCAGGGTCGGTGCCATGGATTGAATGAAATGGTCATTAAGACACACCCCACCACAGCACAATCCGGGATAGACTAGTGGGGGCGGGGCTTAATGACGCAACTTAATGAAGCCCCGCTATTGGTGAAATGCGAGAGGGTGACCTCTCTGAGGAGTCCGGGAGCACTGTCTGGATTTTGAAGTCTGCAGGACAGTGCTGGAAACTTAGCGAAAATATTTGTCATGCAATTATCCAATTAAGCACACCCCAGAAGGTGATGGGGGGACCCAAGAGAAACTTAAGACACCCATAAGGCACATGCTAAGTTCATGGCTCCTTATTGCGCTCTATGCTGCTATGTGCAACGCTTGCCACAACAGTTTAACCAGGTCAGAAGTGGGTCAGAAGTCGGGTTTGGAAAAGCGGAGATGTTACCCATGGCAACCAATCAGATTCTTGCTCTCACTTTTCTATTACATACTAGAGAATGTCAGCTAGAATCTGATTGGTTGCTATGGGCAACATCTCCACTTTTCCAAACCTGCAGCCTAGTAGTAAATCCGGTGTAAAACTACAAATACCATAATGCTTTACCTGCATAGGCATATCTGATACCTAATAAAGCATGCTGGGACTTGTAGTTCCAGAACACCTGGAGAGCCACAGGTTGGACAAGCCTGACCTTCACGGATCCCACTGAACGATTAATGTTGGGAAGGCGCAATTATTTGTCAGGATGGGTAAACGCAGGGAAGGAGGGGGAGAGTTACAGAACATTCTTCAGACAAACAAAAAGAAATGTACTCAGACCCAACAAAGAACAAGCGTGGAGGAGCAGCAATTTCACAGCCCACTCCTGCGTCTTACTTTTAAATGGCAGCGTTTATTTTTATTTATAAGTGTGGCATTTTATACAACGCCTTTTCTTACGATTGTGATCACAGCTTTGTTCCTAGGAGACTGCTGTGTTGCTCATCAGCGGCAGAAGGTGACAGACTCTGGCCCCTTAGCAAGGAGAACAGGGGCCAGATTTACTAAGCTGCGGGTTTGGAAAATGGAGATGTTGCCCATAGCAACCATTCAGCTGACATTCTCAGGTATGTAATAGGAAAGTGAGAATTAGAATCTGATTGGTTGCTATGGGCAACATCTCCACTTTCCCAAAACCGCAGTTTAGTAAATCCGGCACCAAAGGGTATAAGTCTGGATCTGGACTAGGCGGTGCCAGGTGGGATTAGGGGTGGAGCTGGGTGGGACCGCTGCCTGATAGAAGCCGTCAGATGCTGATCGCTTAAAACAGTGCTTGGCGCTCCATGTATAAGTGCTGAGCGCTACCGGGTTTTCCATCTGTGTTTGCTGTTATAATATAACTATAAAGTCTATAAAAAAAAAAATGGAAATTACGATAGGAGCATCAAGAGAATCTGAATTTCTATATCTACTAAATTGACGAGACAACGCAACACACAGGGAGGGGCTTCTCTGCACATCAACCATCTGGTAACGCATACATCACACAGGGGTTCAGAACACCACGGATGCCTCTCAAGCCCAAACATATCTGGTGGTGGCCCTGGGTTGTACATACGGTGTACATGACATACCAGGGGCCATCTTACACAAGTGTTACGAGCTAGAACAAACATTTGTAACTTTATTAGACTATTGGGGTAATTACTATGGATGTGGGTCACAGCTGAGAACGGCTCTTTTTCGAAAGGGCCATTTTCTCCCAGCCAGTTCGCAGAGGAGAAGCAAGCGATCTAAGGAAGAAAGATGATGCAGCGGAGAATAGTAAGTATGAATGTAACCCCAACCCTTTCATTACCCTAACCCTCCCTTTCCCACAGTCTAGCCCTAAGACTCCCCTCCCCAAAGCCTAACCCTACCCTTCCCTTCTCCGTAGCCTAAGACTCACCTACAGGAGGTGCCTTGACGATGAGCAGGTGAGCCTAACCCAATATAGCTATATTGTGACCTAAACCTCCTTTTTATGTATGTGCTGATACATAGTGTTATATAATGCTTGTTTGGAGCACCGGACCTCTCTTTTATTCCTTGTAGTTGCACAGTGGTCATTTTGGTTTTTGGCTGCACCACCACATTTATATACACACTTGCACACATTTCATATATTGAATTAGACACGCGGCCTGTGCTTTTTTTTTTTTTACTTTGCTAAGTCTAAGACTCCCCTACCCTTAGGCTAACCCTAAAACTATAGACCTCCTTGTAATACTGACCTCGGTGCGTCATGTCTGCAGCGGCGGTTTTCCAAATTAATGAATGGGTAAGTATGCCGAAGAAATACATTCACCCTAATTAGCCATTCATTAAAGAAAGTTTCTAATCGGTAATTTTTTCGAGAACATAAGCTTTCGGCGGCCTGTATCGCAAAAACGGAACTTTCTTTCCCGATAACAATATGGCTCTGCTGTGGCCTCTTGCCTTGTGTTCACGTGTAAAAATCAGAAAATACAGGGAAATGAAAACTTGCTGAGTTAGAAACCCCGATCATTAACTTCATCCCTAGTTCCCACTGAAACCCAGAAGACGGAAAGCACAGGCCACACTAGACTACACAAAGCTGTGTATAGGATATAATTCATAGCCTGCGGACATATGCGGAGTATCTCCTGGATGCACTGTGTCTACACTGCGGGGATTCAGGACGCACGGTGCACCTATAAAGAGGCAGGCAAGTTTATGACTAAATTCTTCTCTTTATCACCTCTCCATCTCTTGCCTATATAAGAGGCTTCTGATGGAGCTGCCAGACACGCTAAGAATAAACACTTGTTACAGGGAGAGAGCCTTCTTTAGTTTTGGACAGTAGAACACTGGGATAGTGGGTGAGGGGTGAACAATAAGCAGAGTCTCCAAAAATTCATAACCAAAATACACCAGACAAGAGGCGGCACGCGCTCCCCTTGATCATACAACCAGGCTGACATATCCAGTAGACTACTACAAATCAACAGGAGCATGGGACGACCCTTTGTTGTACAGACAAAAGTAAAATCAAGACCAAAAACACACAAAAAAACATACATCTTACACAAGTGTTACAAGCTAGAATATTTTCAACTTTATTAGACTATTGGAGCTATTGCTACAGGTGTGGGTCGCCGCGGAGAAAAGCCCTTTATTCGAAAGGGCCATTTTCTGGTAGCCAGTTCGCAGAGGAGAAGCAAGTGTTCCATGGAAGAAAGATGATGCAGCGGCAAATGGTGGGAATGAATGTAACCCCAACCCTTACCCTAATCCCTAACCCTAAGACTCCCTTCCCTGCAGCCTGACCCTAAGACTCCCCTCCCCGCAGCCTAACCCTAAGACTCCTATCCAAAACAAAAAAACAAAAACATACCAGTGGGCATCTCCCACAAGTGTTACAAGCTAGAAGAAACATTTGCAACTTTATTAAACAAAAAAAACAAAACTTTATCGCTTACACACTTTCATGGGCTCTAGGGGATAGCACTTACTGGGCGCTTCTTTACCAGTGATGGGCAGCCGGATACAGTTGAGGGGCTGCAGTGTGTCCCTCTCTAAATATTTAAAGGGCCACACACAGAACCAGATCCAGACTTCCGAACCCCCCNATCCCGTCTTCCCGACCCCCCCCCCCCTTCCTGGTCGGATCATATTTTGCCTGTTAACCCTCCGCTGCGGACCTGGTGAGTAAACTCTCTGTGCGGGGTAGGGACGGTTAGTGTCAGGCTGTAGGGGAGGGAGGGTTAGGGTCAGGCTGTCAGGAAGGGAGGGTTAGGGTAGTGAGAGGGGAGGGTTAGGGTTAGGTAAAAGAGTGGGGGACTATTTTATTTTTTATAACTTTTCGGACCATGGAGTTTTCGGTGCTCCACGGATCGATTGCTATTCCTAATCGAGGCATAGTAATCGAAAGGAAACGGCCAATTTGAAAATCGTCCATTCGGACCAGAGCCCCACACCCCAAGACACACGATCCACCGCTATTTTACTTTCACACAAGTCAGAAAAACTAAAAGGTGATGTTTAGCTCTCGGACACCCATCCGTGCAAGGGGAGCAGATAGCGGTGTGTTTGTACGGGGCAGGGGGGTGCTTAGAGTTGTCAGCTGTGCCGTGTTTTGCATAACCCCCCGTCACCTGAACCCCCCAGAATCATGTGAGTCGCCAGGGGGTTTTAATGGAGCAATATACATTGCAAATGAGGAGGGAGGAGTCAAGTTGCCACAAGTTGCATATCATTATTAATTATAAAGCTCCGCCCACTGTCTGACATCACTGTGGATCACAACATTGAATAGTGCTGTGGGTCTTGACGGTGTCATTTTTGGCATTTTACCTATGGCAGCCCTAATGTGGAACAGTAACCCGCTGCTTCACTCTATTTACAGACCATTGATACTCTGGGGGGAATCCAACTGGCCGTGAAGCAGCAAAGAGCACATATAGTACAGCTGTATATTAGGGAAGCAACACTCTGTGCGTGGTGCAAGGAAACAAACAGACATTCAAGCCAAGGCTAAAGTGCCCCAGGGGCAGATCCTGTCCAATTGATCCTGGCCGTGGTTTCATGGAACTACTAGTGTTGTTAGGGACAGGGAGGGACTTGATCACGCAATTGTATCATTAAGCCCCGCCCCCCGCATGCATCTCGAGCTTCAAAAGTCGCCAACCCTGAGATATACAAAAGATGTTATACATGCAGAGTGTGCAGTAAAAGACATCAGGACAAGTCCACCATGAAATAAAAGGGAACGTGATAATCAAACTTATTTTACTGGGAAAAAAGTTACAGACTGAATCTTCCAAAGCCCCACTTGGTCATTCAATATAAGCGGTCATTATATTAATATCACACTCCTTACTGAAACTTTAACACGCTGCATTATTTGAGGTGAAATAGACACGAGGTCTTGCAACACTCTTTTCAAAATGCAAGGGGAGGGGCTTACCTGCTTCAAAGGTACCGCATGGGCGTGTACCGCATTATTCAGAATACCGATTAGCGACATAAGATTCCCATCTATATCATTGCAAAAAAAATTTGACTCCCTTAAGTTTTCCCACCAATAAAGTCCTAATATCCAACCAAATCAAATGAATGACCAGTAAAATGAGAAAAACGCGACACTGACGTACAGCACAGATAGACCGAATGCAGGATTCCGCCATTTTGTGGATTCTGAATGTGTAGGTTCTCCGTGTGAGCGTTTTGGTTATATAGCGGAATGCACCGCGCATGATCCTGGTTTCCGGCTGTAAGCTTCTCCGGTTGCGGGCTGGATGAACCATCTTGCGTACAGAGTGTATACATGGTGGACGGGGGAGGTATTTAAATTGTACAGTCGGGGCTTGGTTAAGCACTTACGTTTTACGTGGGGCAAGTGCGCAAATGTTAAAGTAGGAAGTGCAGGACACGGGAAGGCAGTGAACTACCGTTGCACACACAGAATATAGGATCGCACTGACGTAACTGTTTTGTCCGGGTTCATACTGAGTAAGTAAATATGAATCTGGTCGAATGGCAATGTCAGAAATAGATACTCAAATATAACATGACTATGATATTTATACTTATAACATGCCTGTGCAATAAGTATATTAAAAACAGACACTGAAATCTCCAATCATCGTGTGCAGATACGAGGGCACTAATAGAACAAGGCAGACAGGGCAATGCCATACATTTGGACACATCCGACCTCCGGTAAAATCACAGAACGTGCGTCACTTACCGTGTCATTTCCGGACGCCGATCCGGAATTTCCAGCAGTGTTTTGCCCTTGGTCGCTATTTTGTTCTTCACTCCCACGAGTGACACGAATCCTAAAATGTTGCTGTCTGACATTTTGCTCTTGTCTAATTTTAAACGAGCATCCCTGTCCCTGTCCCTGCAATGGTCTATCCCTGGAATAATTCTGACAATCCTCGCCAAAGTCCTTAGTACAAGACCTGCTTGTTGTATTTAGTCCGTTCTCTATGGGGCTGACAGTCTCCAGCCGGGGCTGCAGAGGGTACGAGGTACTCCTTTCAAGCCTGATGCGGGGATATCGAACCAGTCGATCTCCTTTCGTGCCGGTAAACCCAAAGTTGTATTCTTCTCCCGGGCTGCCATTGGAAGTCTGAGATTGCTGAAGTTGAAATACAAAACATCTTTTTCCTGGGCTCTCGGATGTGTCCGGGAGATGTTGGAGAGACCAACGTCTCGGCTCGGTGTCGTTCGGTCCCTCGTAACTTGGCGGTAACAATCGGACTTGCCGGATGTCGGGGCTGAGAGTTTGGCTATTTATTGTCACGCCGCCGACATTTTGCCTGCAGGTCGATACGCCGTCCTCTTCCTCTCCATCCGTGGAATAATTACTATTCCCGTTCTGCTCTATAAAGTGAGATCGGGAAAGCCGGGGATAGAAGGAAGTCGCCCCGTTAACTTGTCGCCTTCCGGAATCGTGCGTCTGCGGAGGGGAATTGCTGGGCGTATCTCGCGGACTACTCACAGTCGAGGAATTTTTTCTGACGGCTGAAATGTAGCGCTCATCGAAGTCCGCAAACCCACAAGGGAGCGCCTCTTCGGAAAACTCTGCCCCCTCGCCGTCATCGCTCGCGCCTTTGCGCTGGAGGGAAATCTGCATGGAGGAGCTGCGCGTCGGGCGAGCGTCCATGTTTTGTAGCAGCTGCGGAATAAACATGGACGTGCTTCTCTTCAGGGCACCCTCTTCTTCTTCATCCTCCTCTTCTTGGCGCTCTCGGTCGTCGCAGCGCCTGGAGTAGAAGTGGCCGCCGTTCCTCCTCGGCAGGGTATGGAATGCCATGAAAAAGTCATCTTCTTTCTCCTGATCGAGTACATCAGACTCGGGAGCCGTGTTGCTTCGCCCCAAGCCAAAATGAAACCGTAGCCTGTGGGCCATGGGTTAACAACGGGCACAGGGGGGGCGAGACAGGGAGAAAGGGAGGAAAAAAAAAAAAGAAAGGGGAACGAAGTCGCAGGATCTGCCAGGAGTTAAAAAATGATAAACACAAACTCCAAGAAAACGTGTCCCATCTGCCAAACTGTTAGCACTGCAGGACTGATAGCCACAGACATCCGAAATAGCCTAAGTGACAAGCAGCATTCCAGGCATGATTGGATAAGAGAAATCACTGCTCCAGCGTACTGTGACACAGGGTCATGTGACAGTGCCCCCATCCACCCTCCCTCCTCCTCCTCTCCCAGCAAAGATTTTTCTTTTCGGTGTTTTTTTTCTCTCTCCCCCCCTCCTCTCCTCTTGTGTGTCCAACGAGCAGGAGCCTGAAACAGCCCCTTCCCAGCTGCTACTTTTCCATCAGGACGAGGCAGCACCAGTGAGAGAACTTTCACAGTTGACTGAGGCAGCAAACACATTCATAGCGGTTGCAAGCTTAAAACCGCATCATCGGGCACTTTTCTCTTGGCAGGAAAAAAAGGAAAGT
>WWET01000696.1:185312-199583 GCA_011038615.1 Limnodynastes dumerilii
GGGAAAGAGATAACCAACATTGGTTAAGGAAAGAATGGATTCTGAGCCTCCATCTTGGTCCTGCGGCGTTACTCTCCTTTGGTTCCTGAGGACTAGATATCATACTACCACAATTACTGTATACATTGCTCCGATGGGAGTCTTACAGTCAGATGAGAATAGCTCAGCAGTCTACCTGCAAAACACATGGGCCTATGTGTTCAGCAATGCCTTGAAAGGGGAAGGACAATGTCTACATATAGATTATCTGCCGGTTATCTTTCCCAAGTCCAAGTACTAACCAGATGACAGCTGCATGAGGTAACCTCTGACCCAGAAGTACCTAGTATCAGAGCCAGAACGTATACCTCCATCTGAATATATTCACTTTGGAGACATCCGTGTCTGCATTCAGCAGCCATAACGAATCATACAGCACAATAAACACCTAAAAACACAATCTAAAATAAATTCCAATAAACTCGTAGAGAGCATTTATGTAGTCTGTAAGTAGTGGTATGTGGAGCATACAGATTATGAAACCAACGGCAAATTTATGAGAACATTATTACCACCTGTATCAAGAAAAATAAAGCATCTGTGTATGTGGGCTATTTATGTCGGGTCATTTACGGGAAACATTCTTGCAACCCGAAGGATTGCTTTACATTTCCGGCTAACGCATTAAAGTCATCGGTGTCGGGATTCACAGCAATACCAGATGTAGACAACAGGTGGCAGTGGACCAGCTTCTACCCTTGTGTCCCCTACAACGCTCAGCATTCTGCTATTGATAAACTCACTCTACATTGTGTACATAGTTTTTATGAGTCAATCTGCCTTCAGATCAGATCATTTATGACTATTTCCTCACCTGTGGGTAGGTTATACAGGCACTCACGTCTACCTAACAGATGTAGGTGTTGATTCTTCTGCTAGAACATGAAGACTTGTGTTCCCCATGAGTCTACTGTACCTTCTCCCTCAGTAAAAAGCAGCTCGGTTACTATTCTACCATCTTGAATCCACAGAGTTTCGCTTGATCAATCCCTAATTCTACCTTCTCCAATACACAGACTGTGAATTCATCCATCACTATGTTACCATCTACAAACCACTGACTCCGGAATTGTCCATCACTGCTCCACCCTCTCTTACTTCATCCAATCACCACTCAACCTTTCCTAAGGCTTTGATTTTGGCATATACCACGGAGGATTACCCGGTGGAGTGGTACATTCCTTGGGGCCACTAGCACCTAGTTAACATCGGGCAATGTGGTATCCACAGTTGTTCAATATAATAGTGGCCCTATGGTCAGTGCCGTCCATTCTAATTCAAACCACACATCAGGTAAGCACAGGCTAGCACCGGGGATCAGGGGTCATAGACAGGCAGCGGATTTGGAGCGAGTGCATAGTCAAGGATTAGACTGTACAAGCGGCGTTGACCACACTGGAAACCATGGGCCTGACCTGGACTTAATAATGACAGCCAAGTTACGCATGCGGAAGTCTGGCTGTGGGCACGCACTGCGATGGCGTGTGGCTGAGGTTACTTGTCATAACGCTGATCGTACGAAACTCTTTACGATAGGGCTTGACATCTCTACACAAGCTGAATATACGCGTTGTGGGAGGCATTTAAATTGTACAGTAAGGGCTGGGTAAGGGACTTGTGTACATCAAGACATTACGTACGATCAGAGATACGCAATGAAAAGTTAAGGCAGTGTTCTGAACGTGTAAATCAGCTCAGTTGTGCATGTGAGAGGGGAGTGGCGGGAGGAGAGCATAATCCTTAGTAGTGCGTAACTTAGGAACGCTTGCGTATGTAAAACTATCTTAAGTCTGGATCAGGCCCAATGTCTTTAATAAGCGGCTTTGTGTTTTCCCCCAATAAAGCAAGATGGCTTTTTCCGTCCTCTCAGCGCCACAATAACAAAACAGAAATAAAACCATTTTTTCATTAAACACGGAAGGTGCTCTTGGAAAGACCCAAATCAAGGTAAAATTGGTAAAAGGGCAAATGTATTTTCAAGCAACACACCACAAATTAATACATTTGTTCAGTAGAATTTACTACACAATGAACTTACCAATCGATTCTCATCAAACACTTCAAACAGCAATCTGTGACTGGTGGGGTGAACCTGGAGCAAAACAAATCAAATACAAACTTATTATCGTCATATAAGAAAAAACCCCCAAAAAATAACAACGATACAGTCTCAAAATGGCGGCACAGAAGACGGCGCCAAAGCCGCAAACTCAAGTCCCGACTCCATAACGGGACAGGCTGCGGCCCGACTCCATAACGCTGCGGTTTGTTTACACTATGTAGAAAGACATCTGCAAGTTGTGGAAACGGTGCAGTTCCTCTGACTAATGTACGGAGATCGTGTGAATACTTAAGCGGTGGAATGTCAAGTGCTTAACCACAAGTTATGTTACATGTGGGAGATCACAGCAGAGTGGTGTACCGGGGACTAGTGCTTCCTCACACTTCTGCTACAGTACAAAGGTTATCGCATGAGAAGAGAGAGAGAAACTTTTGGAAGGTTTCACAGTGGATTTAATGCAGGTTGGCAGAGGGCAGCGGAAGGGCAGCTGTTTTGAATTAGGACGGGAGGAGCACAGTAAGGATGATGTGTAAAGGAGAAATCACTGCCTTTTCTTGTCCCCCTCACATTAATAAAATAATTATTATTTTACACCTTACCATATGAACTAAGCACTCACAGGAGAAAGTCCCGTCACTATAGCGTCACAGGAGAGGGTCCCGTTACTATAGCGTCACAGGAGAGGGTTCTGTCACTATAGCGTCACAGGAGAGGGTCCCGTCACTATAGCGTCACAGGAGAGGGTCCCGTCACTATAGCGTCACAGGAGAGGATCCTGTCACTATAGTATCACGGGAGAGGGTCCCATCACTATAGTATCACAAGAGAGGGTCCTGTCACTTCATCAGAGCTATAGGAGTCTGTCCCCACAGCTCTGCTATAGAGCTTTGATGCTGCAGGATTGGAAGGTGAGTATAGGGGGAAGGGAACTGCTGGGTCAGAAGCCGGCACAGGAGCCCTTTTATCCGGTACAGACCATTAAAAAACGGTACTGTGCCTGCTAAATAGGTAGAGTTGGAGTGTATGTGGAGGAGAGGGAACCTGTGCCAGACGCACCTCCTGCACTGTAAGTAAGATGTCAGAGGCTGACAGCTTAAAACAGCGCTTGGCGCTCCATGTATGAGTGTATGTATGTATAGCGCTCAGCACTCCATGTATGAGTATATGTATGTATAGCGCTCAGCACTCCATGTATGAGTATGAGTATATGTATGTATAGCGCTCAGCGCTCCATGTATGAGTATGAGTATATGTATAGCGCTCAGCGCTCCATGTATGAGTATGAGTATATGTATAGCGCTCAGCACTCCATGTATAAGTATATGTATGTATAGCGCTCAGCACTCCATGTATAAGTATATGTATGTATAGTGCTCAGCACTCCATGTATAAGTATATGTATGTATAGCGCTCAGCACTCCATGTATGAGTGTATGTATGTATAGCGCTCAGCACTCCATGTATGAGTGTATGTATAGCGCTCAGCACTCCATGTATGAGTGTATGTATGTATAGTGCTCAGAAATCCATGTATGAGTGTATATATGTATAGCGCTCAGCACGCCATGTATGAGTATATGTATGTATAGCGCTGGTATAAGCTGCCAGTTTCTGACAGATTCTATTAGGCTGCAGTCCCGGCCCCAGCTATGCCTCTGGTTCCTCCTAGCCTCATATTTCCAGACTTGGGCCCTGCCTCCCTGCTATGGGGCCCCATAGTCTGTCCCCTTCCGCCCCCATGGGTTATTACACATGATATCTAAACTCTCCTACAGTGGAGGCTGATTCTATAGGAGCAGGAAGCTAAAGCTTCTTATCCTTAATTAACCTTGGGTCTAGGCATCCGCAGGGAGAGACGTGACTGTGAGCATTATACATTAGGAAGCACTTTGATCGCTGAATTATTATTATGTTTTGACATTTGGAGGGGTGTTAATGGTGGCACGCACCGTGTGTAGCCATGGAGGTGGTAATGGTAGGAAGCTAAGAGTAGCGACAGCTTAAGACATATGGTTTTACCTTGTATGTGGCTACACACAGAGGGGTGTGGGTCCCGGTTGCGAACGACCCTATTCCGATAGGGCCGTTCTCTCCCAGCCAGTTCTGAACTGGCTGGACAAACAATTGCTCTTGCCTCGAGGAGGCATAGTAATCGATCCCTGGAGCACTGAACACGGTGCCGCGAGAGGAGTGTAAGGCTCTGGTGATTTTCTAATCAGCCGTTCGCTCCCAGCCAGATAAAGTAAATAAGCTGCTATGCATGTGTAGTAGCTCAATTCTTAAAACAAGGTAACGCAAGACTAAAACTCCATATCTGTGAATACGGACCAATATCTCCATCAGAGCAGCAGAGCCCTGAGCACATTTGTCTCCAATTTGCAGAATGTCCGTTCAGTCAATTAGAGAACTTGTCGCTATTGTGCATTACACTCGCTCTTATCCTGTGCTCCGGAGAAGGGAGATTAGGCCTGTCTGCTAAGCCAATTGATGTTCTAAAAAAAGATTTAATGGACAAAACACAGTGGAAAAATATCTTTGCCCTCTTCAGTCCTCTCTCACTCTCACCTAGTCCCTTCTACGATAACCGTGCGACGGGCCAAGCTAACAGGAACAAAATATTTCCAGTAATAGGCAATAAAAACATATCATAATACTTACTCTGAAAAAAAATTCCTCATTCCATTTTGGGTTCAGCGTCTGAGAAATAGAAAGAGTGACTTTGTGAGTGACACGTAATCAGGACATTGGTTCATACATTTTTTAATAGGAGATCAGGTGACAGCAGCCAAGATGGAGGTTGTGACACAGGACACCAGTAGTGACCTCAGAGGTGGTAGTGTATCGGTGAGGGTGATTTGGATCTATTAATAGAGAGCTATAGATAGTGGACAGATCATTTTGGTTCTAGTACAGGAGAGAAGACTCCGGAACATATACATGTCAGCACTGACATCACCCCAATGAGAAAACAGTAGACGTTTACGGCGTGAATCATTTTATTAGGAGGGTACAGACATTGCCAAAGGCCACGGTGCCCCAGCCAAGAGGGGGGATTATATAAAGAGATTCGAGGAAATGTTTTTATTGTGTAGTTTTATAGGTTTGGTTACACAGAATCAGCCAGGAATCATGGTGATAAAACAAATATAGCGCAATAAAATATCAAATATACATAATAAGCTAAGTAAGAGGGTGGACACCTTTTGGATAGATGTGTGGTGGGTTTATCCCTCTTCTAGCAATACATCAGGTCAAAATGTCACATTCAAATGGAAGTAATGCATTCAGTGCGGAGAGAGGCTGTATTATAACATACTTCAACTCTGAATGCCAGAAACTCCCTGAAGAGGGGGCGATCTCCCCGACTCCCTGAAGAGGGGGTGAACTCCCTAAAGCAGTTGAAGAAGACAGTGCGATATGATGAGAGAATGTAGAAATTGTGTTCTATTTCCCTGAATTAAGGGCCTATGGAGGCAGCCTTTTTAATGGAAGCCAAGATGTAATCAAAGACTGGCAGTTATCTAAGACAACACGACTTCTATAAGACCAGGGTTACTGACTCTGCCGGAATATCCAGGAGACTCTCGAAATTTGGAAAGTTCTCCATGTATCCTGGTGGGAAGCAACGAAAAGTTGGTAACAATGAATAAAAAATGCACACGTTGATCTCGTTAATCAGCTGCAGTGTCACCCACTTTTAGCTTTCCTATAATGAGGAGGATGTCAACGGCATGTAACAATCAATAAACACGGATGCTGCCATTGTTATTGAGAAATAGTTTTCCTGGCAGCGCTAGACACACCCATGGGTGGAGCTACTGACAAATCACAGCCCTTCGTTGGCGAGCCTTGATCTCCCCAATATTCATTTGCAAAAGCTGGAAAAAAAACCTCACCGAGCCATCCATATCAGTGGGAGAGATCGTTTAAAGGGGTGTGGGTCCTCGCTTAGAAATAGGGCCGTGTACTCCCAGACAGTTTTGAACTAGCTGGGATTTCTATGGCATATGCCTTGATGAGACATAGCAATCGATCCACGGACCACCGAACACCGAACGAAATAAGAGGAGATAAAACCAGAGGGCACACATAAGAATGGACTCTAGGGGGCAGTGGTCAAAGTGGAAATTTAGAAGTGTGTGTGAGTGAGAGTGAAAGTGAGTGAGAGTGAGAGTGAAAGTGAGTGAGAGTGAGAGTGAGAGTGAAAGTGAGTGAGAGTGAAAGTGAGTGAGAGTGAGAGAGAGTGAGTGAGAGTGAGAGTGAGTGAGTGAGTGAGTGAGTGAGTGTGTGTGAGAATGAGAGTGTGAGAATGAGAGTGTGTGTGAGAGAGTGTGAGAGTGTGTGTGAGAGAGAGTGTGTGTGAGAGAGAGTGTGTGTGAGAGAGAGTGTGTGTGAGAGATGTGAGAGAGTGTGTGTGAGAGAGTGTGTGTGAGAGAGTGTGTGTGAGAGAGTGTGTGTGAGAGAGTGTGTGTGAGAGAGTGTGTGTGAGAGAGTGTGTGTGAGAGAGTGGAGTGTGGAGAGTGTGTGTGAGAGAGTGTGTGTGAGAGAGTGTGTGTGAGAGAGTGTGTGTGAGAGAGTGTGTGTGAGAGAGTGTGTGTGAGAGAGTGTGTGTGAGAGAGTGTGTGTGAGAGAGTGTGTGTGAGAGAGTGTGTGTGAGAGAGTGTGTGTGAGAGAGTGTGTGTGAGAGAGTGTGTGTGAGAGAGTGTGTGTGAGAGAGTGTGTGTGAGAGAGTGTGTGTGAGAGAGTGTGTGTGAGAGAGTGTGTGTGAGAGAGTGTGTGTGAGAGAGTGTGTGTGAGAGAGTGTGTGTGAGAGAGTGTGTGTGAGAGAGTGTGTGTGAGAGAGTGTGTGTGAGAGAGTGTGTGTGAGAGAGTGTGTGTGAGAGAGTGTGTGTGAGAGAGTGTGTGTGAGAGAGTGTGTGTGAGAGAGTGTGTGTGAGAGAGTGTGTGTGAGAGAGTGTGTGTGAGAGAGTGTGTGTGAGAGAGTGTGTGTGAGAGAGTGTGTGTGAGAGAGTGTGTGTGAGAGAGTGTGTGTGAGAGAGTGTGTGTGAGAGAGTGTGTGTGAGAGAGTGTGTGTGAGAGAGTGTGTGTGAGAGAGTGTGTGTGAGAGAGTGTGTGTGAGAGAGTGTGTGTGAGAGAGTGTGTGTGAGAGAGTGTGTGTGAGAGAGTGTGTGTGAGAGAGTGTGTGTGAGAGAGTGTGTGTGAGAGAGTGTGTGTGAGAGAGTGTGTGTGAGAGAGTGTGTGTGAGAGAGTGTGTGTGAGAGAGTGTGTGTGAGAGAGTGTGTGTGAGAGAGTGTGTGTGAGAGAGTGTGTGTGAGAGAGTGTGTGTGAGAGAGTGTGTGTGAGAGAGTGTGTGTGAGAGAGTGTGTGTGAGAGAGTGTGTGTGAGAGAGTGTGTGTGAGAGAGTGTGTGTGAGAGAGTGTGTGTGAGAGAGTGTGTGTGAGAGAGTGTGTGTGAGAGAGTGTGTGTGAGAGAGTGTGTGTGAGAGAGTGTGTGTGAGAGAGTGTGTGTGAGAGAGTGTGTGTGAGAGAGTGTGTGTGAGAGAGTGTGTGTGAGAGAGTGTGTGTGAGAGAGTGTGTGTGAGAGAGTGTGTGTGAGAGAGTGTGTGTGAGAGAGTGTGTGTGAGAGAGTGTGTGTGAGAGAGTGTGTGTGAGAGAGTGTGTGTGAGAGAGTGTGTGTGAGAGAGTGTGTGTGAGAGAGTGTGTGTGAGAGAGTGTGTGTGAGAGAGTGTGTGTGAGAGAGTGTGTGTGAGAGAGTGTGTGTGAGAGAGTGTGTGTGAGAGAGTGTGTGTGAGAGAGTGTGTGTGAGAGAGTGTGTGTGAGAGAGTGTGTGTGAGAGAGTGTGTGTGAGAGAGTGTGTGTGAGAGAGTGTGTGTGAGAGAGTGTGTGTGAGAGAGTGTGTGTGAGAGAGTGTGTGTGAGAGAGTGTGTGTGAGAGAGTGTGTGTGAGAGAGTGTGTGTGAGAGAGTGTGTGTGAGAGAGTGTGTGTGAGAGAGTGTGTGTGAGAGAGTGTGTGTGAGAGAGTGTGTGTGAGAGAGTGTGTGTGAGAGAGTGTGTGTGAGAGAGTGTGTGTGAGAGAGTGTGTGTGAGAGAGTGTGTGTGAGAGAGTGTGTGTGAGAGAGTGTGTGTGAGAGAGTGTGTGTGAGAGAGTGTGTGTGAGAGAGTGTGTGTGAGAGAGTGTGTGTGAGAGAGTGTGTGTGAGAGAGTGTGTGTGAGAGAGTGTGTGTGAGAGAGTGTGTGTGAGAGAGTGTGTGTGAGAGAGTGTGTGTGAGAGAGTGTGTGTGAGAGAGTGTGTGTGAGAGAGTGTGTGTGAGAGAGTGTGTGTGAGAGAGTGTGTGTGAGAGAGTGTGTGTGAGAGAGTGTGTGTGAGAGAGTGTGTGTGAGAGAGTGTGTGTGAGAGAGTGTGTGTGAGAGAGTGTGTGTGAGAGAGTGTGTGTGAGAGAGTGTGTGTGAGAGAGTGTGTGTGAGAGAGTGTGTGTGAGAGAGTGTGTGTGAGAGAGTGTGTGTGAGAGAGTGTGTGTGAGAGAGTGTGTGTGAGAGAGTGTGTGTGAGAGAGTGTGTGTGAGAGAGTGTGTGTGAGAGAGTGTGTGTGAGAGAGTGTGTGTGAGAGAGTGTGTGTGAGAGAGTGTGTGTGAGAGAGTGTGTGTGAGAGAGTGTGTGTGAGAGAGTGTGTGTGAGAGAGTGTGTGTGAGAGAGTGTGTGTGAGAGAGTGTGTGTGAGAGAGTGTGTGTGAGAGAGTGTGTGTGAGAGAGTGTGTGTGAGAGAGTGTGTGTGAGAGAGTGTGTGTGAGAGAGTGTGTGTGAGAGAGTGTGTGTGAGAGAGTGTGTGTGAGAGAGTGTGTGTGAGAGAGTGTGTGTGAGAGAGTGTGTGTGAGAGAGTGTGTGTGAGAGAGTGTGTGTGAGAGAGTGTGTGTGAGAGAGTGTGTGTGAGAGAGTGTGTGTGAGAGAGTGTGTGTGAGAGAGTGTGTGTGAGAGAGTGTGTGTGAGAGAGTGTGTGTGAGAGAGTGTGTGTGAGAGAGTGTGTGTGAGAGAGTGTGTGTGAGAGAGTGTGTGTGAGAGAGTGTGTGTGAGAGAGTGTGTGTGAGAGAGTGTGTGTGAGAGAGTGTGTGTGAGAGAGTGTGTGTGAGAGAGTGTGTGTGAGAGAGTGTGTGTGAGAGAGTGTGTGTGAGAGAGTGTGTGTGAGAGAGTGTGTGTGAGAGAGTGTGTGTGAGAGAGTGTGTGTGAGAGAGTGTGTGTGAGAGAGTGTGTGTGAGAGAGTGTGTGTGAGAGAGTGTGTGTGAGAGAGTGTGTGTGAGAGAGTGTGTGTGAGAGAGTGTGTGTGAGAGAGTGTGTGTGAGAGAGTGTGTGTGAGAGAGTGTGTGTGAGAGAGTGTGTGTGAGAGAGTGTGTGTGAGAGAGTGTGTGTGAGAGAGTGTGTGTGAGAGAGTGTGTGTGAGAGAGTGTGTGTGAGAGAGTGTGTGTGAGAGAGTGTGTGTGAGAGAGTGTGTGTGAGAGAGTGTGTGTGAGAGAGTGTGTGTGAGAGAGTGTGTGTGAGAGAGTGTGTGTGAGAGAGTGTGTGTGAGAGAGTGTGTGTGAGAGAGTGTGTGTGAGAGAGTGTGTGTGAGAGAGTGTGTGTGAGAGAGTGTGTGTGAGAGAGTGTGTGTGAGAGAGTGTGTGATAGCTCCATGTATGAGTGTATGTATAGCTCCATGTATGAGTGTATGTATAGCTCCATGTATGAGTGTATGTATAGCTCCATGTATGAGTGTATGTATAGTGCTGTAGTGCCCAGCACAGTTTTAAGCTGTCATCCTTTGAGAGCTTCTATAAGGCAGCGGTCCTGCACAGCTCCTCCCCCAACCCTGCCTGGCTCCTCCTAGTCCCACCCATCCAGACTAAGGCCCCGCCTCCTTGCTATGCACAGCAGATTTTAAAGCATGGATCTGGGCCCTCAGGATCCATACTTCTGTGCTGGAAATCTTTCTGCCGGTGGGGTGGGAAGGGCACAGCGTGTACGCTTGGTGGGACGGGGAGGGATCTATGTAAATGTTACAGCATAGCTGATGAAATTCGAGCATTCCGGTGGAGCCTAGTAGGGGAGACTTGGGGCTAGGCTGCAGGGAAGGGAGAGTCAGGGTCAGGATGCGGGGAAGGGAGGGTTAGGGTCAGGGTGCGGGGAAGGGAGGGTTAGGGTCAGGCTGTGGGGAAGGGAGGGTTAGGGTCACGATGCGGGGAAGGGAGGGTTAGGATTAGGCTGTGGGGAAGGGAGGGTTAGGGTCACGATGCGGGGAAGGGAAGGTTAGGGTCACGATGCGGGGAAGGGAGGGTTAGGGTCAGTATTAGCATAAAGGTTGGGATTAGGGAAATAAAGAACGGTGTTTACATGTCTGCGGTGGGGCAGAAATTTTTCCGATCAGCGACAACCCACAGCTAAAATCAACCACTAACATGGAGCAATTCTGGATGAATAAATTGTATACTTGTAACATGTCCTATTCCCTGTATGACGCTTCCTGTGTGTCTAGTACCCGGTTGGATTACTGCTCCTATAGTTTAGTTACCAGCTACACAGCAAATCTGATTATGGTATTTTATAGATAAAAGACGATGATAAGAATAATAAAATGAAAGGGATATTAATTAAGCTCATTAATAATGGACTCTGATAACTGAAGATGTGACAACTCTGTATGCTAAACTAATTAATTTTCTGAACAATGCAGCCTTTAAATTAACACTGAACCAGCAGCTTTTAATGTTATAAACTTATTTTAGGATAAATATGAGCGTGGTTTCTAATAAAGTCTTATAATTAATACAGTTTAACCCCCAAAATGTAGCTAATGGGATCTGCAAAAAATAGTTTACTTATAAAGGTTAAAAGAGCAACTATCATATGCATTTCACATTAATACCAATACTAATCTGAAAAATACACCTGGACGAATAAAAGGGTATATAGTGCAATAAATATATCCATATTACCTCATTTCAGAGAAGGGGCCTATTTAATGGCCCTAATTAGAAATCACTGAAAGAAAAACCGTCACCATTTAACTTGATTGCCAATAAGGATTTACTATTACCATAGCAACCACAGTTACATGACAGTGAGAAGGAATATCTTTCTGAGCACTGTGCCAAGGAGGTTTTGCAAGAAGTTTTTTTTTCTTCGCTATGCTGTATAGTAAACATAATTCTCAAAACAAAACGTGTGTGTATAGCGCAGAATGGAATGTGGCATGTTTGCACTATAACATTTACCTGCCCTGGGAAGGTAAACATCTACACGTATAATCCGGATGATAGACATAAAATACATATATTTTTTACAAGTGTTTTGAAAACAAAGTTTCTCACAACATTCTGAATTTCAGCCAGGACATAGCCAAACACGATGGCCCAGTCTCCATACGGCTCCAACACACAGACAATTCATAAAAAGGCACAATTATTAATCCCGTTTAGAGAAGTGCTTGGACATGCCTGTCCTGTACAGTCAGCTTACAATCAAAAATGTGTTGCCTGGGATACAGAAAAAATGTGTCCAAGGTCACAGGGGGCTGTAAAATGGGGGACTTTAAAGAAACGCAGGTCCTTTATTGCTATCGTATATCATCAGAATCTGACAAAATAATCTTTGTTTTGCAATAACTAAACAGAATCAAAGCTGCACATACTGCTGTACTTACACGCAGGTGAAAATAAAACTACAGAGAAAATAAAATAAAATAAAAAATAATATAAAAATACTGGCACTGTTTTTTTTATAGCAGACCAGTTAGGTGACTGCCTGGCAGGGAACCATTTGTTACTCTGAGATGAACGCACTGGAGAGACGACAGTCAGGCATATAAAGAACAGGGGGCTATTATAAATCACTGTATCCATTTTATTATAACTTTTGGCGAGTACTAGTACCTTTCTTTTTATCATTACAAAAAGAACACTGTATTCACAGATCCGCTTTCAGGTGGAGACGTGTGCGTATTTTTAGGATCGGATGAATTGCGCATGCGTAGTAACTTTATTTACGCAAGTTACATAGAATATACGCACTTAAGTGCTTTAGGCACTTAGGTGAATTGCGCTTGGGGACATACATACGGAGGGGCGGAGTTGAGATACGTACCAGAAAATTTACGTGAAAGAGGGTGGGGGGGGGGCATTTAAATGAGGCTACAAGGGCGCGGTTACATCGGATCGCACGTACGGCATACATATACGTACGTAAGTACACGCATAAAGTTAAAGGTGGTCTCTAAAGGCGTAAGTGTACGATTGCAGCGACATGAGAGGGGAGTGTCGCGGGTGTGGGTGGGTGATGGTTTGCTAGGTGCGGGCGAATATTTGTGTACTTTTAAAAAATGGATTTGTGAAGACAGCCCACTGTGAATAACACAGGTATATTCTAATACAAATATAAAGTAATAAACAAAATAGAATATAGATAATAAAACGATATTCCCTGCCGATTCTGACTGCTAACTCTAACATTCAGAAGAGGAAAGCCTGTATTACTGACCGTTCGGTAGAAGAAGGACCCCTCGCAATCCAAAAACAACCAAACGCTTTCACAACATAAAAAAAAAAATAATAAAAAATAAAATAAAATAAAAAAAGCAGGTTTTTAATGTACGTTAATAGTCCACGGAATGACTGGGAAAGGTCGGCAGGGCTACTCTTTATTATAGAGTAAACATTCACCTGGCTCACCAATAGCAGCCCGGCTTTCTATAATGAAAACGGGTTTAGCAACTCTCTGTACTTTACGCCAACCCCTCAGCCGGCTGCTGTGGAGGAAAAGTAGAAGCACCCTGACACAGGTTTATTGTACACCAAACAATGATCGCTGTGTATGTATAGAGAGAGGGGAAAAAAGGAGGCTACTGGTTATATAACAGAGGTCACAGAAACCTAGAATGTGGCAGCAGGTTAGAGACAATTGGCCTATAAACAGTTTTATTTGTTTGTTTGCTTTTTAAATTATACTGAACCTAGACCCTATTAGACCCACAAGATATAAGATATCCTTGTATTTATCCTAAGCATGTCTATATTGTTCTACTGTGTTAGTCTCAACCACCTCAAATGGGAGACTAATCCACTTATCAACCACCCGATCAGTCATTCTTCCACACATTTCCTCTGAACCCACCACCCTCCAGTTTATACACATCCTTGTGTTTTTACCAAAAACGCCATCCGAGTCCTGTACCTGGTTACACCCCTATTACAAACAACTATGCATATAACCCAATATGGAACATTTATATTTAAAACAACAATAATAAAGGAGGAGAAGGGAAAGGAGAGGGAAAAGGATGAGGAGAAGGAAGAGATTAGGAGGCGGGGTCAGAGTCTGGATGGGTGGGAAAAGACAGAGCCTATAGACCCAATATGGAAAATGTATTTTTAAAACAATAATAAAGGAGGAGGAAAAGGAGGGAGGGGGAGAAGGAAGGAGGGAGGGGGAGAAGGAAGGCAGAGGAGAAGGAAGGAAGGAGAAGGAAGGAGGGAGGGAGGAGGAGAAGGAAGGAGGGAGGGAGGGAGGGGGGGAAAATTAAGGAAAAAGAGACAGAGTTAGGTGCCCAATGGTCTTTTATACCTCTAAGTCCAACTCCTTGTCCCACCCAGAAACTCCCCTGCCTCAAGTCTATCCTAATTGGCTATTGAAGGAAGGAGAGAGGAAGGAGGAGGAGGAGGAGAAGGAAGGAGAGGAGGAGGAGGAGGAGAAGGAAGGAGAGAGGGAGGAGGAGAAGGAAGAGAAGGAAGGAAGAGGAGGAGGAGGAAGAGAAGAAGAAAGTAAGGGACAAGGAGGCGGGACCAGAGTCTGGATGGGTGGGACTAGGCGGAGCCTATGAGTCTGGTGAAATATAGGCTACAAATTATTATTAGTGGGTGAATGGATGTTTTGATGCTTTCCCCTTCCCACTGTGCCCTACACAATCACGGGTCTGGACGTGGCACACTATATAAAGTACATGTGGGGTATATTCCTATTCCCAGGCCCCTAATATGCCCCACTTGTGCCATTTACAGACCCCTAAATATACCCCACATGCACTTTATATATAGTGTGACACACATAGAGCTCCAGGAGCCAAGAGACACAGATTGTAGTTAATATAAAGTCAGCAGCCAATTAACCTACCAGCATTAACAACCTAACAGACATTCCTCAGAGTACCTGCCAGC
>WWET01000696.1:262188-275588 GCA_011038615.1 Limnodynastes dumerilii
ACATGATCTTCCCCCAGTGAATCCATGCTGCTTGGGATCTTGTAAGTTACTGGATTTAAGATACTGTACAATTTGTTCCTTTAACAGTTTTTCCATCAATTTCCCTACTATTGATGTTAGACTCACTGGTCGGTAGTTTGACTCTTCTTCCCTACTTCCACTTTTATGCAGAGGGACTACATTTGCTATTTTCCAGTCCTCTGGAATTACCCCAGTTATTAGTGACTGATTGAATAATTCAGTTAATGGTTTTGCCAGCACCCCTCTAAGCTCTTTTAGTATCCTCGGATGTATCCCATCTGGTCCCATTGATTTATCCACTTTCAATTTTGAAAGTTCTTTTAATACCTGCTCCTCAGTGAAAGTAGTAGTAATTGCCCCCACTGTATTAATAGTTTTCCCATTCAAAAGTGGACCCTTCCCCTCTCTTTCTTTTGTGAATATTGAACAGAAATACTTGTTAAGATGATCTGCCATAGCCCTTTCACTCTCAATAAGAATTCCACTTTCCATTTTGAGCCTTATGATACCCTTCTTTGTTTTGAGCCTTTCATTTATATACCTAAAAAGCTTTTGTCCCCTTTTTGTACCAAGTGGGCCAGACAGAGGGACAGGACAGGAGAGAAGACGACAGAGCAGAGGAAGACTGTACGGAGGACAGGATAAGAGAGAAGAGAAAGCGGCATAGAAGAGAAAGACTGTACGGAGGACAGGACAAGAGAGAAGAGAAAAAAACACAGAGGAGGAAAACTGGATAAATGGACAGTGTGGGGAGCAGAGGAAAACCAGGCAGAGACAGGATGGGACAGAAGGGAAGCAGACAGAAGAGACTGGATGGAGGAACAGGACAGGAGAGAAGAAGACAGAACAGAGGAAGACCGTACAGAGGATAGGACAAGAGAGAAGAGAAGACATAGAAGAGAAAGACTGGGTAAATGGACAGTGTGGGGAGCAGAGGAAGACCAGACAGAGACAGGATGGGACAGAAGGGAAGCAGACAGAAGAGACTGGATGGACGAACAGGACAGGAGAGAAGACGACAGAGCAGAGGAAAACTGTACAGAGGATAGGACAAGAGAGAAGAGAAGACGACATAGAAGAGGAAAACTGGATAAATGTAGAGTGTGGGGAGCAGAAGACGACCAGACATATACAGGATAGGAGAGAAGAGAAGACGACCGAACAAAATGACTGGATGGGACAGGACAGGAGAGAACAGAAGATGACAGAACAGAGGAAGACCAGACACAGAGACAGGAGGGGGAGAAGACCAAGAAGACAGAGCAAAGAAACCCTGGATGGAGGGCCAGGACAGGAGAGAAGAGGACAGAGAAGAGGAACACTGGACTGAGGGACAGGATGGGAGAGGAGAGAAGAGGACAGAGAAGAGGAACACTGGACTGAGGGACAGGATGGGAGAGAAGAAAGGGGAGAGAAGATGACAGAGCATAAAGGACAGAGCAGATAAAGAGCAGAGTGCAAATCTATATACATTTTTCAGGAAATCCTCAACTCATGGAACTAGAATTTTTTTTTTTTTACTTTTACTACATATGCTGCTTAGAGCTGCGTTGAGTTCCCATGTAGCCATCCCTCCAATTGTACAAGCTTTAATTGGGAAAACGAAGGCACTAGATCGATTCTCAGCCCGATCAGACAAATAAATGCTGCACTGTGTAGTGTTGATGGATTGCTGAAGCCTCAGATACTCGTCCCAGAAAGGCCAGGGCTATGATAACTTGATCGAACAAGATTCCTTTTGCTGAGATTGACAGGAGGCCTGTGCAGCCAATCACTGCGGAGACTGACCGAGGCATGGCTGGCGCCATAAATTTGGGGCCTGGAATGTAGCAGCGCCATTGCCCTCCACCCATGACATCACATATAGCTGGAGCAGACCTGCATCAACTGCGAGCTCATGCGCAATCTTTTACACATTGGTCCGTTAATGAGCAGCTCTCAAAGGCAAGTAATGGCAGAAGGATATCGCCAATACCTGCTGCTGCAGAGCTAAGGTCACTATCAGAAGGCCCCATTTATCTTCAGGCACATGACAATAAAACAATAACCCCAGCCGCCCCCCTTCCATTAAGAGGCCCGTGCAGCCAATCAATGCCCTGTTTGTTGGCCACTTCCTGCTAGCAGCTTTAGTCCATTTGAGTGTGTGGAAGTGATTACATTGTCAGCACAAGGATCTCTGGAAAACATACCTCTGTGCTTGTGGATCTATGCCAGTATTTACTAGAAGATTCCGTTGCATATAACAGAATTCTAGGGGCCAGATTTACTAAGCTGCGGGTTTGGAAAAGTGGAGATGTTGCCCATAGCAACCAATCAGATTCTAGATCTCACTTTCCTATTACAAACAAGACTATGTCAGCTAGAATCTGATTGGTTGCTATGGGCAATATCTCCACTTTTCCAAACATGCAGCTTAGTAAATATGGCCCCCTGGTCTTTTAACCCACATGAAAAGAAATGTAACTTGTCATGATAAAGTTACCTTTAAGCACATGATCATTTTTAGATTTCTGTTCTTTGAATCTCAAACTATTATGCATCACTGTCACTACTGCCACATGTAATTGAATCTTCAGCCATAGCCCAAAAAAGGGCATACTATAGTAACAAAACATACTACAATGCTACAGAAAGAAAACATAATACTTTTCCTGAGGCAATTTCCTAAATGTATCCATATTACTTGATCCTTTTCATTGCTTCTCATTACCAGCACAGTTTCCAGTTTCTGTTTACCTCAAATGACTACTGTAGAGACTCAACAAAAAGCTTTTAGGAGATTCTGATTAAGCCGTCCGTGCTGCTCAGAGCGTTAATTACAGCCGGGCATGCTGGAAAACAGTGGTTGTACTTTGGTTCAGTCAGTTCACTATTCAATTAAGAAGCATTGCTTAATTTCCAATGATGGTTACACAAGCCTAGGGTGCTGTAAAATTATAGGGCAATAAAATGCTGTATTATTTCAATACCCTGCTGCATACCTACACAAAGTTATTGGAAATGTACAACTTGGAATCATTCCAACACAAGTTTTGGAATGCAGTTTTTATTTTTCTGGAGATTTGCAACCTAGAAACATCTATTATACTGCTTTCACATCACCACCCTTGAAAAACCCACAAACAAAGTCTGACCCTTACACATGTGCCATGAAATTCCCAGGACTGTCGTGGCAAACGACGGTCAGTCAGCCTAAAGAGAAGCTCTTATTGGCAGAAATAAATGAAAGGGACTTATCTTTTTAATAAACTACAGGTCTTTTAAAAATAGGGGACCTGGAAGGAGAGAGGCTGCATTTTTTTTTTTTAGTACTTATAGGTCTCCTTTCTGGTCTGCCTGCTGGTGGACCAGAAAGGGGACATACATATGCCTACATTTACAAAAAAAAATAAAAAAAAATAACAGCCTGTCTCCTTTCCCTGCGCTTGGCTCCCGGCTACTGATTTCTTTACTATTGCCATAGCAATAGTAAAGAAATCTGTCCAATCAGGTGTCTTTACCACCAGTCCTGTGTGATACCCGGGAAAAACCCTTCTTCCCCCCCGAGACCTTTCACATCACCACCAAATACCAAGACCCAGGTATTTGGTGGTGATGTAAAAGTGGTTTTATTAGCTCTAAACATAATTAACACACTTGCCGGCAAAAGCATTTCGTATTTATGTTTAATATTGGAAATCGCTGAAATGAGTAAACCGTGTATTAAGCACCGTGTCTCCGATCTGTAGGTGAGCGCAAATCGTAGATGCATTTGAAAAAGTAGAGCGTGTTACTTACAATCCATAAGCGCACACAGCGGGGTCCTACAGCACCTATTGTACGGACACAGCAGCTAAGCTCAGAACAGACACAATGCACAGGAGTAGTCTTGTGACCTGGTGAACCGAAGCAATATGTATGAATGGTGGGAACGCTTCACTTGTAATACGAATGCACTAAAACTATGAAAAAAAAAATATTTACAATAAAAACTGATGACTGTACACAGAAATGGTGTAACACACACACACACGGCAGCAATCTCTGACACATTGTAATGTGTTTGAAGTGTCGCTTTCTGACTCAGGGGTCTATAATAGGTCACGGAAGGTCAACCCCCCCCCCCCGGGACTTGCACATGACCTGTAGCAGGTGCAAATGTTTTTTGATGTAAACAGCTCTTTTTAGCGCCTGCGTTCCATTAGGTGCACTTGCCTGGCCACGCCCTGATCATTATGTCCCTCCACCCCCCCTTCTTAAACACGCCCCTCAGAACGCAAGCCACCGCAGCTGAAGATGTGCCCAGGTCTTAATGGGCTGTGAATGTGTGTTCTTGAGTTCTGAGCACAGATACATCGCACCAGCTGCCATACTCTGACCTCTGAATTGGGCCCAATTTCCGAAACCCTGGTCCTTTTTATAGCATTAAATATACAAATCTAGCATAACACCAGAGGAAACGATTGCCCCCTTCCCCCTGTGTATCACGTTCACCTCTCTTTTTAACATGTAAGCTCTCATTAGCAGGACCATCATCTCTACTTACTGCACCTTCTCCATCTTCTGCTGCACCCACAGGTTGCTTCCCATCTCCCAACCTCTTACACACAGACATTTTCTGCCTCACTGACAGCTTGTTTATCTTCCTTAATCTTCTATAATAGCCTCTCATCTTTATTATATAACCCGATTCCCTGTGTTCCTCTACTACTGCACCTGCTGCCTCATCTACTGCCCCAGGTCTGTTTCCTGGTATCCATCCTCCTATGTAAAGAACTTCTTAAGCTCACTTGATGCTTGTTTCTCTTCCTTGCGCTCATTGTATATAACCTACTGGCTATACTACGTATTTAATAGCAGCTGTCTGCTCTTATGTGTTTTATATGTAGAGTTTATATAATTGTTGTTCTTTTACTGATACAATATATGGCATTGATAGTATATATTAGCAATGAAGTCAATGAGAAAATTGTCAAATGTATGAGAGTGAGCAGTGTGTGGATGATATAGTGGATGCATATATATTATTTATGTTATTTAGAAGAGAGATTCTCAATCTATTTTGGAGAGTAGCAATTAGCCACTATGGAACCCAAAGACCATTTTGTATATCATGTAGACCAGGGGTTCTCAACCAGTGAGACTAGAACCCCTAGTGGTCAGGTGGTACTTGGACCATGGTCAGGTCGTACTCAGGGAAACTGGGCAAGGCTGTAAGGAAGTATGATACCAAAGGGCCGGGGACATCATTTATAAAATATCTTGGGGTGTAATGGCATATGAATAAAAAACAAAACAAAAAAAAACAAAACCGCACCTTGACTGCAAAAATATATAAACAAAAACAACAAAAACCCTGAAAATACATATATGGGTCATGGATATGTGTATAGACGATATATAAAGTGGTACTTGACATGATTCCATAGTGGGTAACTAGTACTCAAAAATGTTGAGAACTCCTGATGCAGACACACTTTATAGAGGGAGGAGAAAGGAGAGGAGAGAAGAGAAGAGGAGAAAAAGAAGGAGAAGGAGAAGACAGAGAGAAGAGAAAAGAAAAGAGAAGAGAGGAGAGAAGAGAAGAGGAGAAAAAGAAGAAGAGAAGGAGAAGACAGAGAGAAGAGAAAAGAGAAAAGAGAAGAGGAGAGGAGAGGAGAGAAGAGGGGAGAAAAAGAAGTAAAGCGAAGACAGAGAGAAGAGAAAAGAGAAGAGGAAAAAGGGAAAAGAGAAGAGGAGAGAAGAGAAGAGGAGAGGAGAGAAGAGGAGAGAAGAGAAGAGAAGAGAAGAGAAGAGGAAAAAGAGAAAAGAGAAGGAGAAGACAGAGAGAAGAGAAAAGAAAAGAGAAGAGGAAAAAGAGAAAAGAGAAGGAGAGGAGAGAAGAGGAGAGGAGAAAAAGAAGAAAAGAGAAGAAGACAGAGAGAAGAGAAAAGAAAAGAGAAGAGGAGAGGAGAGAAGAGAAGAGGAGAAAAAGAAGAAAAGAGAAGGAGAAGACAGAGAAGAGAAAAGAAAAGAGAGAAGAGGAGAGGAAAAAGAGAAGAGAAGAGGAGGAGAGAATAGAAGAGGAGAGGAGAAAATACATTTTGTAGGTGTTGTTTAATTAAACTTGCCCAGAGCACCACCTGACAGTGGTCCTTGCACCACCAGTTGTACTAGAACCAATTATTTAGAGCAGCGTTTTAACACTATGGAACGCAGCCTACTACTATGTCAGATCAAGTTCTTACCATCTATTCTCACCGTAACTACTTTCGCAGCAGTAGCGGACCTACAATCACGGGTCCCTGTGCCCTCCTAAAGACCAAACGTGCGAGGGGGGAGGCACCACATGCTTACTGTACGATTAACAATGGTTAATAGCGACCAATCAGATTCTAGCCCTCACTTTCTTTTTACATACTAAAGAATGTCAGCTAAAATCTGATTGGTTGCTATTGGTTGCTATGGGCAACAACTCCACTTTTCCAAACCCGCATCTTAGTAAATCTGGCTCACTCTCTAGCTCGCTCTCTCGTAAAACATATAAACTCTAATCCCTTTCTTTTTGAGGCAATTTAAGTACAGTATATTAGATGGCCATCTCTATACTCAGCTTAGCAGGAAATTAATGATGGGACTTGTAGTTCCACAGCAACACCTCGGGCCACCTAAGCTTGCATGTAGACATTCTGTATTAATAAAGCCCATGCATGGAAAGAAAATGTGTTCTTACCGTCTACAAGCAGACAGATCGTCTACAGGAGGTAATCTCGCTGCCTCGGTCACAGAGTTATGAGGTAGAGTCCCGGCTGTCCTGTCACTAACATTAAAATACTGGAGACAATATACGGAAGTTACAGTACAGGTAGTAAATTTCCATGACTCATGTAACCGGGTCAGGGAACAGTTCGTAAAATATTGTTTGATTCCCACATGAAATTCACTGGGGTAAAGCTACCTGGTCTGATAGAGATGATGGAGATTCTGTGATCTGAAATAAAGATACTGAACAGTTGGGTAACTTTCCACTGAAAACACAAGTGAGAACACGCACACATTCCAGGAGAGCTTCACCGGCAGCCTTAAAGAGACAACACTCCTACGTGCCGGGAGAGGACGCCTGAGGAGTGTCCTATAATCCAACATCAGGGTTACCGCTGGTGAGGATGCCCGTGGTGACCTTAAATGACAGCAGATCGGTCACGTGAAACACACAGAAGTTAAGGAACATTCTGGAGTCTGGATCCTACAAGCCATTAAGAGCCTCAGCTATAGGCATTACGTAGCACATCCAGCATATATTGTGTTGAAGGACTGGCGACATGACCCATTCCGTTAGGTACAATATACTCTCTTCTTGAGATTCCATCAGTTTCTATGGTAACCATCTGTGCTTATAGAAATTTTCAAACATCAGTTTATTCATTAAATCCAGGTGCATGACAGTGGGAAGCTCAGGAGCGGAGTATTGTGTACCTGGTGGAAGGGGTCATGTTGAGGGTCTGGAATATGCAGCTCTATGGCGGTCTGTTTTTATCCTAATGTTTGATCACCCCTCACGCCCCATAAGCTCCCTTCCATCACAAGGTGCAGATGTACACACAGAGTCAGTCCCATAGTGTTCTGCGGGTCCAGATGGTGCCGTGGCCACGGGCCTGAAGAAGAGGGGAGCCCATGCCTGCTGCCCTTACACTGCTAGCCAGGGCCATCCTCAGCAATGGAGGGCCAAACCACCACACTTATGTAACTGAAGCAGATGGACCATGGGTCCCGTTTTAGACGCCCTTGGGGCGGTGCTTAGCAAATGGTTGTCAATCAATAGCAGGGTGCTGCACCTAAGGGGTACGTCCTGTGCCACCAAGAGGGTGTGTCCGGAGAATAGCTCCACCCATGGGTGTGTCTAGTGCTGCCAGGAATATTTTTGCCAAGAAAAGCTTCAGTATTTAATATAAAGAATAGGAGATCCACTGATAACTTCATCATAATAGAATTGCTAAAAGTAGTTGACACTGCAGATGATTAACAAGAGACCAAAGTGTATTTTTCATTTCTGTCTCCATTACTGAAGTCATGTTGTCTTAGATAACTGCCAGTCTTTTCATTACATCTTGATCTCCATGAAAATGGTCGCCTCCCTAGGTCTCACTGCAGAGAAATAGGACGTAATTTCTAAATTCTGTCATCATACAGCAATGGCTTCTGGAACCGAACTGGCATCAGGGAGAATGCCAAACACTTCAGGGAGTCAGGGAGATCACCCACTCCTCAGAGAGATCACCCACTATTCAGGGAGAGTTGGAAACTATGGCTTAGCACTCTAGGAGGGCTATGGAGGCAGCCAGAGTTTGTATATAGCACGTACCACTTTACCAATCGTTACAAAGAAAGGCTGGGTAGTGATAAACAGGCCCTGCTCACAAGCTCCCACTACAGTCTCATCTCATATCCTCCAACAATTTTTTATAGAAAATCAGTACACCTCGGGGGAAGTGTCCATAAATGGGGTTTGGTTTATCCTAAGGGGCGTGGCTTTAATCTGCTCTCATTTGCATGTAAGCTAAAGTATAAAATCTAATTTTACACCTTATCCTAAGAACTCACAGGAGAGTTTGTCACTTTACCAGAGCTGATGGAGTCTGTCCCCGCAGATCTGCTATAGTGATCAGATGCTGCAGGACTGGAAGGTGAGTATAGGGGGGAGGGAACTGCTGGGTCAGAATCCGGCATAGGAGCCCTTTTATCCAATACAGACCATTTAAAAACGGTACTATATCGGCTACACAGGTACAGTCTGAGGGTATGCTGTCTTTGAAAACCAGCACTGAAGACTTGAGTGGCTGCTATGCTCTCTAGGACAATCCAGGCAGCTCTTATTTTGTGTTCATAGTGACACCTGGTGGCCAAACTGTAGTCATCGCTCTGGATAATTGTAGCTATTTTATTTACAGGACTGTTATTTGCAGGATAATCAGAACATTCGCATCCAGCAGATAATAATTATGGCTCCTTCCTTCCAGACTGGTATCGCACAGCGCTTGTTTGAAGTGAACTACATGTAAATACATGTTAGTAAACGTCTTTATAGAGAATGTTTTTCACATATCGAGTCAGCAGTAATTCAATTATTTTTATTCAGCAAAATATTCCATTACATGCAGTACAAGTCCAGCAAAAAGGAGCACACAATTATATATTTATTGCTATATTTCTGAATGTGCCATGCCACTAAATCTGCTCCTAATGTGTCTGCTTTGAGTTTTGTTTTGTTTTTTTAGTTTTTTTTACTATTTTATTGCCTGCATAGTAGTTTGCTGTAGTGGGGGTTAATTTCCATAACCAATCCCATGTGTCTGTGGCTTTATTTGTATTATTAATGAATTATCATAGGATTAGCGTTATACAAGAGTTGACCAGCGCTAAGGTCATGAGTTCAATTACCAGACTACGCCTCAGTTTGTATGTTCTTCCTGTGTCTGCGTGGGTTTCCACAAGGTGCTACGGTTTCCTCCCACATACCAAAAACATGCTGGTAGATTAATTGGTTGCTGAATAAATTAACCCTAGCGTGTGGTGTGATGTGTATGTATGTCTTAGGGACCTTAGTATGTAGCTGCAATAGGGGCAGGGACTGATGAAAGTGTGACATATTCTATAGCACTATATAAAAACCTATTAAGAATTAACCAAAAAGCTAATGAAGGACATAGAAACAAAGAAAGTGTTGGCAGATAAGAGCCAATTAGCTCGTCCAGTCTAGCCATTATTTTTTTTTTTTTCTCGTATGGATAACCATTGCATCGATCTTGTATTTTTCAAATGATGCTTAGTCTTTACTTATTCTCCCTCTGTCAGACCATCGCCTTGGGCCATATTCAGACTTAACGTTCGCAAACATACGCATGACGTTCTGCACATGGGCGCGTTACGCATCGGATCTCACCATGTACGGACTTGATTTCCACATGTGCACAATGGCAGGACATGACTCCACACGTACGGGAGAATACATAACGTGGGTGGGGGGGAGGGCAGTCATTTAAATTGTTCAGTATGAGCTGGGTTAGGTACTTCGAACGTACGTTCACTATGTTCGCACAACAATACGCAGAGAGAAGTTAAAGTATATCTATGGTCGCGGAAGTCTGCTAAATTCTGTTCGTCAGACGGTCATGTGAGTGCTTTAGCCGCTTTTGCTATTCCGCGTGTTCTTAAAGCACTCTTCAGTCTGAATCAGGTCCCTGATCACCTGTGATCTTCACTAATTCGACCTATAAAAACCGTCCCACACTCGTAGAAATTTTAATGCCATTCATTTCAAGCATCTAGGCACAGATGGGAGGTGATGCAAAGACTCGTTGGAATGTGAATCTCTTTGCCCATCGATCCAGCTCCGAAATGATCCCCTGATGCACAGGCAAAAGGAAATATTTGGAGGACATTGGCTTCTAGTGCATAGAAGGGATGACGTCTCAATCAAGCTTATATCATGAACTAGTTGCTGACCTACTCACACGAACAAGGCTGGGTGTCAGTCTGATAGATTCTGAGAACTGTGAAGATCAAGGTTACAGACTATACCAGAGCAGTCTCCTGACTTATAGAGGACTCATTGGGGCTTTAAATCCAGTCAGGCAATGAAAGACACTCCAGAACCGTACTCCAGTAAAAGTACAATATTTGAGAATACACAGCAATTAAAAATATCCAGCCTACCAGTCTCTCTAATGTTGCTCAAAGGACCTTAAAGCGGCTTTTCCAACAGTGTTATTTATACCACTGTGTTACCAAGCCCTACACCCACTGCTCAGTGCTGCAAATCCCAACACTGTCAAGCGGGGGTGGAGGCACAATGCAATGATTTACATAAATTTGCATAATTAAGCACCCCTGTCGGCCAAATACAGGAAAGTTAGCCACTCTTTCAGGTTATTCGGAAGTGTGGTCCTAATTTCAAGAAACTTTTAGATTTTCCAAGAGATTTGTCAAGTATGAGGTTTCGGTCATCACCATTGCTTCTCATTTCAATAATTCTATTCTTAACTTATTCTATCTAACTCATTAATGTCTAGGGGAAGCGTTTCCCTTAGCAACCAGATTCTAGCTCTCATTTTCTTTTACATTCTAAAGGATCAGAGCCAGTATCTAATTGGTTGCCATAAATAAGAATATGAGTATCCTACCTCATTCCGAAGCCTTTTCTTTATGGTGAAACTACATTTGCCAATCAGTAATGACTTGGAATTGCTCCCAGCAGGAGAAATTTGATTGCAAATGTTGTGAATACTGATGGAAGCATTATTCTAATGGATCGATTAATTATGGAAATAGAAAAGCAACTCCATAATTGCAATATAACTTATGACTGATATAAAGCCTTTTAATGGATTCACTTCAGAGTCTGTAATAACAGAAGTTGGATTGTAGTGTTACTTAAACAACCTTCCCCACTGGTTGTTACCGGCCTCATTTACTTGGCCTATTAACCCCTAAAATGACAAAAAAAAACCACAATTTTGTACTTTTAAGTAAAGCCGGCCATACACTATGAAGAATATCGGTCCCAGCAGGAGGTGGCCAATAAATGGGACAATTTCCCACTAGGGAAAAGTCCTGAATATCAGAACCACTTCCCTCTCCTGCTAGGACCATCAATCCTGGCTGAAGAGGAATGGCTACGGAAAGAGATGCAGGAGTCCCTTGCAGCTGATTGGATGCACGGGCCTATTATCAATATATGCACTGATTGGCTGAGCTTCCTTACCATCTCATGTGCGAGAGACCCATGCAGCTAGTCTATTGGCTGGCTTAAAAAAAACAGCATTATTTGGCCACACCACCTCCAGATTAATCTTTCAGACTCCTTTATTATTGGTTAGTAAAGCAGTAATAAAGTAATGAAACCTCCTCAGAGATGTCCTCATATAATTGTCCACAGTGATTGGACAATAAATTAGGAATTTTTTTCAGGTCTGGCATTATAATGACAGAATAAACGCGTTAGCTAAGAAACAACACAATGAGAGCTTTCTGCGCTGAGTATATCAGAGCCTCCAACGTGACCCATTCCATTAGGTACAAACAAGAAGGGAAAACAGCGCTTGGAATAAAGGTATATAATTACATTTATTAAAACAACAATTAAAATATATAAATAATGAATGAACAATAAAGTTGACCTTATGCTACTGACAGTTGGTGATCAGGCAACTGCAGATGTATACACAAATAAATATACTTAGAGAAAACCCCAATAGATGGTATGTGGAGGATGGATAAATACAGCACCCTTTTCCTTTTTAGTTATGCAGGTGTAATTAAAAGCTGGTATTGTGCTTTTCCTGTTTGTATTCATGTGGTAAATGATACTACTGTATCAAAGATGACCACAAGATGTAGCAATATACATATACAGGGTCCCAGGTTGAAGACACAGTTATAGAGATAATGCTGACAACTTTAAATTCCTGTCCCAGTTAGATGTAATTAACGCCGCCAGTAGAGCAGCGCTAGGATCAATTTCCTCACCACAATAGTATTGTCCACAGCCTGGTAAAATTAGATCCAGTGCAGATGCTGCGTCTGCTGACAGTTAGAGACAGGAAAAGTTACCTCAATCTCTGCCCGTATATCAGTATACTCAGTTGTTGGTTGGTTTGATAAGGGTCCTCCCGGCGGCCTCGTGGGTAGATTCCCAATACCGATGGTGTTATTGTCCACGGCTCCAGCCAGGTGAGGGGCTGTCTGGATAGACCTAGGGGCGGGGGAATCCAACCCCGTCCTCTGTATTGCCGTATCTTCCTTCTGAAGAAATCATCCTAAGGGATGAAGAAACGCGTTAAGGCTGTTGTTTAAAGTTGTACCTGCTCCATTGTTTATACAGCATCCAGAACCTTTCCAAATTCCTGCATTGCGGATTGTAGCTCAAAAACCCTGTTTGGACTCTCAACCTATTATACTTTATCCTCATCCAGCCTGAGACTGTAAGGCTCTCCCTGCACACGGCAATACAGAGGACGGGGTTGGATTCCCCCGCCCCTAGGTCTATCCAGACAGCCCCTCACCTGGCTGGAGCCGTGGACAATAACACCATCGGTATTGGGAATCTACCCACGAGGCCGCCGGGAGGACCCTTATCAAACCAACCAACAACTGAGTATACTGATATACGGGCAGAGAATGAGGTAACTTTTCCTGTCTCTAACTGTCAGCAGACGCAGCATCTGCACTGGATCTAATTCTACCAGGCTGTGGACAATACTATTGTGGTGAGGAAATTGATCCTAGCGCTGCTCTACTGGCAGCGTTAATTACATCTAACTGGGACAGGAATTTAAAGTTGTCAGCATTATCTCTATAACTGTGTCTTCAACCTGGGACCCTGTATATGTATATTGCTACATCTTGTGGTCATCTTTGATACA
>WWET01000696.1:287596-306192 GCA_011038615.1 Limnodynastes dumerilii
AAAAAGATCTTTTTTTTTCCATTTTTAAATTATTCTTATAACTTTATATATTTGTTATGTGAGCAAGATGAGCAACACTTTACAGTTACGAAACAGGCAGGGGGCCATCTTTCTGTTCATCGACTGCCTGAAGCCCAGATTGTGTTCTTTGTCTGTAATAATCCAATATCAGCTCTTAATACACCCATGACAACTATTAATTCCAGCAGTAAAGTCATAAACTTAAACTTAAATTCCTGAAGGTAAGTTCACATAAAGCGATTGCTGATGGCGAAAGTGGGGAGAACACTGGTCACCATGGCAACAACTGATAGCAATCAAAGAGGTAGAAATGCGCCGCAGATCTACCTTGTTTTAAATAAGAGGTTTTAGTAGAAGCTAAAAATTGAAGCGTACTATGATTGTCAGTGCAGACGGGTATTATCTGATAAACTATTTTCTCTTTTTGTTGCCTGCAAAATCATTTATTTGTGGACCCACAGAGAAAATATCAAATCTATATTTATAATTTAGCGACGTCTCGTTTCCTCCTAACAAAATAATAAGACAGACGTCTTATTAGAATATTTTAACTGCCGACAACAAGGGATCCAAAATGTTTTTGTTCCAAGACTGTCAAGTGCTAGTACGAATGCCTTACTATTCAGTAGAGGTGCCATTTATACCTTCTCTTCCAAACACCTTTTCTCCCTCCACATTTATTCTGACAGCTGCTTTGAAATGGGATATTGCTCACAGAATACAACAGCTTTGTGACAAATGGGGTGTGGTTCAACGGCCGTTTTCGACACCCTCTTTGTGAAGACGGAGCTCCTAAGAAACTTTCTGCCCCGCCACAGACATGTAAACGCCGCTCTCTATGTCTCCAACCATAATGATAATTGTTACTCTAATAATTCCCCCTCCATTATCCTAACCCTCCTTTCCCCACAGCCTAACATCCATCCCCTCCCCGCAGCCTAACCCCAAGTCTCCCCTTCTCACATCCATCCCCTCCCCACAGCCTAACCCTAAGTCTCCCCTTCTCCCATACATCCCCTCCCCACAGCCTAACCCTAAGTCTCCCTGCAGCCTAACCCCAAGTCTCCCCTTCTCCCACCCATCCCCTCCCTGCAGCCTAACTATAAGTCTTCCCTTCTCCCATCCATCCCCTCCCCAGAGCCTAACCCTAAGTCTCCCCTTCTCCCACCCATCCACTCCCCGCAGCCTAACCCTAAGTCTCCCTTTCTCCCATACATCCCTTCCCCACAGCATAACCCTAAAACCCTGCTGCACTACATCCCCTCCCTACACTAACCTACCTCTAGGTTAATGGTATAGAATACTAGAAAAGGTAAAAGTAAAGCTACTGTGACGGACAGTAGCGAACATAAGCCTATACAGGAGAGCAGTGGCGGACCTATATTCTTGGGGCCCTGAAGCTAACTTTTATAGGGGCCCCTTCGTAACCAGCAGTAACGGGGCAACATCCAACAAGGTCCAAAGACGCAAATGGCGGAGAACGGGGTGGTGAGGTGTGGTCCTTGAAAATGTACCCCCCCCCCAGCAATGAGGCCTGGGTAACCACTGTACTCGTCTTCAATGCACAGTCTTCAATGCACACAGTGACCCTGACAGCAGCTCTCTATTCTGCCACTGGCCGGGTCATAAGAGCCATCCTCAGATCGGAGCTGTAGATAGAGTGACTGCCGGCCAGCACGGATCAGAGAGGGGGGGGGGTTTCTGGGTGTTCATTAACCCCCCCTGCATAGATCATATTCTAAGGTCAACAATGAGCACTTCAACCCATTGGCTTATGATTCTATCACAGATATAACCTAATTTTTAATAAACATACACAACATCAACAATATCAACCCCATTGATTTTGTTGAAAAACGCAATCTAAAAAAATAAAAAGTTGCTTCAGGGCCCCCCGGGGATTAGGGGCCCTGAAGCTTAAGCCTCGCTAGTTTCATAGTAGACTCGCCACTGCAGGAGAGTAATATGAAGCTTGTTTTAGGATAACAAATTCTGTGCTAAGTTCAGAAATATTCCCTTTATACACGGATACTATGTCCCTGTGTGGCTATTTACTTGGTGTGAGCTGCACCCATCTGATACAACTGACCCTGTAACATAACAGGACTGCAAAGAATATAACACACACATCGGTGCTTCCCAGACCGGCTTCAAGCTCCGTTCAGCTCTGGATTAGCTCATGCTACAAGAATGCATACGGCTCCTTATTCCTCAGCCTTGGCTAGAAACCTGGAATGACCTGATGGCTGTATGGGCATCAGACTTTACTTGCCTGCTAATTACATAAAGTACCGCTCGTCTGTCACTCTCTTTCGAAAATGTCAGCGACCAGATATTTACGTGGCAGACCCCCACGCAGGACAAAGACAGATAAGTGCAGGGGCAGAGAAGTAATGTAGCAGGGTAGTTTTAGGGTTAAGCTGCGTCGAGGGGATGGATGGGAGATGAGACGACTTGGGGTTAGGCTGCAGGGAAAGGGAGTCTTGGGGTTAAGCTGCGTCGAGTGGTTGGATAGGAGAAGAGGAGTCTTGGGGTTAGGCTACAGGGAAGGAAGTCTTAGGGTTAGGCTGCAGGGAGGGGATGGATAGGAGAAGAGGGGACTTAGGGTTAGGCTGCAGGGAAGGAAGTCTTAGGGTTAGGCTGCAGGGAGGGGATGGATGGGAGAAGAGGAGACTTTAGGGTTAAGCTGCAAGGAATGAAGGGTTAGGGTTAGGTGAGAATTAGCATAAGGGTTGGGGAAATAGGGATCGACACTTACCAGTCTGTGGCAGGGCAGGAAGTGAATGTAGTTAGTGGGACACGGTTGCTGGTCCGAGCTGCCAGATTTCTAACGTGATAGAGCCATCAGTAGAAAAGCTGGTGTCTGCTCGAAAAGCTGTTATGGTTTAATGGGATGGTTAAGATTAGGCTGCAGGGAATAGAGGGTTAGGACTGAAGAAGGGGAAGGTTAGGGTTAGGCTGCGGGGAATGGAGGGTTAGGGCTGAAGAGGAAGGTTAGGGTTAGGCTGTGGGAAAGGCAGGGTTAGGGTTAGTTAAGAGTTAAGGCTAGGTTAACCACTAAACCTGGGAACAGGTACTGTGGCGATGGCTCTCTCTTTAGTGAATTGTACTCTCCACAATGGATGCTGCGGTTAAAACAAGGCTGCTAAAAGGGGAAAGTAAGGGTTAGGCTGCGGAGAACGGAGTTAAAAGAAAGGGAAGGTTAGGGTTAAGCATGCAGAGCGGGGATATAAGAAATACCGGTTTCCAGGTCACCATGGCGACCGGATTCACATGAACGTGCAACGTACAATAGCAACTCGTGTGGTCACCGCTAAAACTACTAGGACAGTAGCGAGATGTTGATTGTCCCTGTACTGTACTGTACATACATTATATTATATATACAAACATTTTTAATAAGGACACTTACGCTGATAAAGTGAAGTGCCCCTTTTTGATCAAGACTTTTGAATGAAAAATACAAAAATAAAATAAATAAATGAAAACCTACAGGGCAGGTGACCCAATATAGCTATATTGTGACCTAAACCTCCATTTTATGTATGTGCTGACATAGTGTTATATAATGTTTGTATGGAGCGCATACAAACATGGCTGCACCTCTCCATTTATATATACACTTGCACACGTTTCATATATTGGATTAGAAGCACAGCCTTGTGTATTCTTGTTATTGTTACTAGTTTACTTTGGGAACCTGATCCCTCCCCAATATGGCTGCACACTGTTCAAATGGCAGCAGTGTCTTACTACAGACCTCCTGAGTACACATATAGCAGATGGATAGGAACTCTCCTACAGGAGGTGCCTTGACGCTGGGTAGGTGAGATAACCCAATACAGCTTTATTGTGACCTACACCTCCTATATATGTATGTGCTGACACATAGCGTTATATAATGTTAATATGGAGTGCCGGAACTCTCTTTTGTTCCTTGTAGCCATTAATTGAGTTTCTGCTATACAGGTGTTTGTACGGGGTCAAAAATTCACATAAATAATCTATTACCGGCTGCTCCTGTAAGTCAGACAGATTTACAGCAAGCCATCTGTATGCTTAATACCACAGTTACACAATGGATAGAAAGTTAATGATCAACTTTATTAGTACTAATGGAAATCCGTTACTTATCTCCGATGTGTCATGTGCTACAGTTTTGAATGTGACAAAGGTCATTTTTGGTGCAAAGCGTGAATATTGCTGCCGGATTCGCTGCAAGTGTCAGGTACCGTGGTCCTCCGGAACAATATGGACAATGTGGGCTACACAGATTATACTAGAAGAGATGCTGCTGCAGCCAATCAGAGGACTCCTTTTGGAGAACAATATGATAAAGTAGTCTTATAGAATAGCTGTCTAGCGGCTTCCTTGTCAGTCTTATTGAGGTGCTGTAGTCTTCTACAAGAGTCATATGGGATATAAATGAAATAACTGAGGGATCAGGTATGGCCCACCCTGCACTCATAGATCTCTATGCTGTCAGAGGCTGGCAGTGTAAGACAGCACTCATACTCCGGTTATGAGTTCCAATCGCTCTCTTCTGTAGATTTGCCAGTTTGCTGCACGTGTCACATAATGAGAAACCAATGTATCCCTGTTTAGACTGAGGCCCAGATTACTTGCTATGGGAGGCAGTCTGCTGCCGCCACGGTTTTGTTAATCTGAATCTTTTGCTTGATCCGACTCAATGTGAGGCCCTATGTTGGCGTGGGCCGTCCCTGCACTTTATCGAATTGCTCATTACTAAAACAACCTCATTAGTCTCCTATTATTTTCCCCAATCCGTTTAGGCCGGAATCTAAAGGTCCGATTGTGAAGCGTCCAGATCCGTGCTGTGAGTAACCACTCCCACGTGCTTTGGATACAGGTGTAGTTTGCCATTCCAATAATAAGTCTTTTGGCAAGGATCACTTTGCAGAAATGAAGAGAAGACATTGTTCCCCCCTTCTACAGTGACTTCAAAGAGTCCAATATATTTTATATGGCACTAATACAGTCACAACTAAGCTGTCCGCTGTATCATAGAGGAAAATGGGAAAGCCTGCAGCAACTACCCCCCTCAGACACTAGGGGCCTGATCCAGACCTACGCTCACGTGTGGGTATACGGCGGTCGTATGCGTAAAAATTATGCTTTGTATTACCGATCATGGGGGCGTGCCTGAAATACGAAAGCCGTAACCACGCACCGAGGGCGGGGTGAGGCATTTAAATTGTACAGTATGGGCGTGCTAAGCGTCGTTAATACGCATTGAACGTACGCACGGCCGCGGGTACGAACACAAAAGTTAGGGTAGGGTTTGCCGAGCGTATGGAAGCTAATCTAGGTACGAGCAAGGGGAGTGCCTATTGCCGTGCATCGGTGGCCCGTTTCGGCGTAAATACGCTACGCACAGAAGCATAGGTCTGGATCAGGCCCTAGGAACCTACCTTAAATTTTTACAATACACCTGCACTTAAAATGGTGGCAGACTGGAAATCTAGGTCATCCGTCAGTCCATTAGCGCGCCTATACTGTAAGCTGTAAGTCTTGCTTTACCCCTGACAGGCAGTCAGAGAAAAATTAACAGGGAGAGATCCGTTAGGCGCCACCTGCAGTCATGCTTCTTGCCTATTGACCGTCGCGTTATCGTGGACGCGGCTTCACTTTAAGGATAACATTTTTTTCTCTGTTTGCTTTCAGCTCCACTGAAAACCTTCAGATCTCAAGTCAAACACTTAAAACGTCTAAACGGAGCAGCCATGTTCCGGGATGTGCGGCAGAGCGATGGCATAAAGCGATCAGTTCATTGGAGCAGAAATTCTATTTACAGTTCAACGCTGGAGCAATCTGCAAGACTAACATTGTGCTCCTGTCAGTCAACATAAGAGATCACGCTCAATATTCCGGTTATAATACAGTCACCTCCAGTCCATGAATTAACGTCCAATCAAATTTCACTTACTAGTTTTAATTGTAAGTGTTTGCAATATTCTGAATTTTTTCCCCCCAGTTTTCACTACACTATACCCACCTACTCATGCGCAATGTATTTGGCCATTCAGCAGCATTGATCTTAGCGGTTGTGTGTCCGTACATTACGCTCAGGACCGATGTGGGGTATATTCTGATTTATTAAGCACCAGGAAAACCATATAACATTCTTTACCAGGAAACTAACTAGTAAAAAGAATTTCACATCATCCAGAGCAGGGGTGGGGGAACTTCCGGTCCGAGGGCCGTATCAGGCCCCTGAAATTATTTGGTCTGGCCCTCCTCAGGTAATTCTCTAGCAGGGGTGTGGTTTGGCTTTCGGGCGTGCTCTCCAGAGCTTCGGTTCACTAGGGCGCAAAATCACTGTCTGCTTTCAGTGCTCCGGAGGTGAGGTCTGCATGGCATGGCGGGGTCCAACAGGCTCCGGATCCCGATCTGATCCTGGATCCCAGGTGGCAGCTGGGACCCTGAAACTCTCCATATTCCTGGATCCTGCTCAGGAAGCTCTCATTGGGGAGCATGTGGTAGCAGCTGGATCTACGGGCTGCCGCCACCATTTTGTTCCAAAGCTCATTTTAGGGGAGTTAATTACATCTTTGATCAAATATACTCATTTTTAAGTATGACCCACAAATGATGATCTAAAAATCCAAATGGCCCTTGGCAGAAAAAAAAGGTTCCCCAACCCGGATCTATAGTAATACAGAATAAAAGCAGTCCATTAAACTGAAGCTTGAGTGGTTTCAAAAATAAACAACCCAATGTTCTTTTCTCATTACAATGGATTATACCCTCCAGACACTGAATGGTTAAGGCTTTCTTAAAGGATCTAAAGACTGACTGACTACACGATACATTTTCACTAGACCGCACTCCTCTGTACGAAAGATTTAACACACGCAACAATGGCCATTTCCAAAGGGACAAGCGTCTCCTGCAGCAGGCCCCAGGCAAATAATCCTATTAAACCGAGAGCCATGGGATTCCAGCAAGCGGGGTCATGAGGAAAATCTGAAAGAAACAACAATGACAAAGGACGGAAGGGAAGGTGAGGGCCTCATAACAGGAGTTATTTCATTACATCAATGATGGGGACATAGTACCATGCAGAGATGCCCATCAACCAGTTGGCATAAGTTGCCAGTTGCAACTTCTATATTGAGAACATCATACAACGTACTAGTGTCACAAGCACCTGATGTGATTTAAAGTTGTTGTATTTTTTTCAAGGCATCGTTAAATTTAAAGCCTCTTGTAGAAAAGAAAGGTGTTCTAACGTTCTTATGGAGAATAAAAGAGCAATAGACATTCGGAAGGTTAGAGAAAAGTCTTAATGGATGGGGAAGGGTGCTTTGCAGGGTAGGTGCAGCCTGGAAGAAGTTATGTACAGAGGAATTGGAGCATTTAATGAGTGTGAGGAGAGACGCAGATCATATGCAAAGTGGAAGGGAAGTTGAGAATTATCTTATAACAAGCAGGCTGGTAAAAATTTACTTTGTAGAGTAGTAAAAAGTACTAGCAAACAAAGCCAAAAACAATTTGTATTTGTTATATAAAGTATTGGGGGAAGGGGCATAAATAAATGATGTAACATTATTTTTAAGCAAAATTGTTCCTGTACAAATGAAGGGTGTCCTTATCAAGAATTAAAAAAAATTCAAGAATATTTTGAAGGTTGAAAGGCTAGAATAAAGTCTTATTAGAAGAGGAAGGGTGCAACACAGGGTTGGTGCAGCTTGGAAGAAGTTCTGTACAGAGTGTTTGATCACGTACACAGTGGAAAGTGACTTAAAACAAGTAGGCCAGTAAAACGAAGCTTTATAGAATAGTAAAAGTACTAAACAAAGTCAAAGACAAACAATGTAGAGATTGTCAGAGTGGGATTGGTTTGCAAGGTATATCAGACCAGGCACTATAGACTTTGGTATCTTTAAGTATATCAGTGAGCAGTGTGATACAATAGTCAAAGCGGGAAGTGAGCAGGGCACGATTAAGCAATTATTGCATTATTTACGTATTTTGTACATGTTTTTTTATGTGTATATGACAAGATAAAAAGACAGATTCAGTGTTCTCCCCAGAGGGTTTTAGCCGAGCTATCCGCCTGGCTGTTTATAACAGAGTGCCCAGCACCGGGCTGCACCTGTGACACAAAAAAACAGTAATCCTGGACATTGTGTAGTCTGGGATTACCGTCTTTCTATTATTAATAGTGCAGCTGCGGCACATAAACTGCTGCGGTCCGGCGTTGTGTACGTGGCACTGTGGCAGCGGCAGATCACAGAGCAGAATAAAGCGTGCCGTGGAGGACAGAGAGAAAAGAGGAGAAGAGAAGTCAGAAGATCAGAAGACAGCAGGAGAGAAGACTAATGATTATTAAAAAAGAAAGATGGGTTGGATAGGGCATGCGCCCTCCAGTCAAATCAAGCCACTTACACAACATGCGTGCATACGTGGTCTGCCGCTATCAGGTCTGGATCCAGCCCCCTGTGCAGCTAAACGTCAGCATTTCCATACAGTGCACCTACCCCGGCTTCTATACTGGAAGCCTTTACTATGGTGGGATGGGATGACCCTTAGTATGACTCTCATTGTGCACAAACCCCATCTTCTGTGGAGGCGACGCGTAAATTTTAAAGGTAGGGTCCTAGATTCTTAAATCCTATACCAGCATGGGGTGTGGTCAACCTCTCACATGTAGGGAAGTTACGATCCTACAGGATCCACTATTGGAACTCCACTGCTGCCATAAACTAAGCTCCAAACGCAACAGCAGTAGGAACTTTGGAGCCTGCCCTGAGAAATGGATGAAGCGTATACATGTCTGCATTTAAAAAGCACTTTTTTTCTTAACTTAATATTTAGTAATAGCAATTTTCCGAAAGAAAGAAAGTGAAGAGCGTATGAACCCAGCCGTCAAAGCAGTTTTTATAGAGAATATGGTTGAAAAAATGTGAAGAGACATCAGTGCTTGATAAGTAGGTTATAATGGGCAAAGTATATTGCAGTCGTTCAATTCTAAACGCTCTTCGCTTGAAAACATAATGGCCGCAATAGGCCAGATCAATATTCTTATAGCGCACTCAAGCAGCTTTCTCAGTGAGTGCTTTATTGGGGAAATATATCAATTTAATAAATGGATGCAATAGTTCTTCATATTGAGGCATAGTTGTTAACAGTAATTAAATAAGTAAACAAATAATTATGGAGAAAGGCTGAAATGATTCGAGGCACATTTACCTCCTACTGACCACGTGAAATTTTCCACATATAAAGAAGTAAAATATTCTATTCCTAATAGAGGGTTGCCAACTTTTCAAAGCATCTCTCCCCCATAAAGGCTGGTATGGAGATGGGTGCAATTTAGGTAATCGTGCCCCAAAGCCCTACCGCTTGACCATCAATGCCAGCTTTCATAGTGTTACTAGGGACAGGGCAGGACAGGACCTAATGACGCATATAGCATAATCAAGCCACGCCCCCACCCCTAGTAACACTATGCATGCTGGCATTGGACAATGGGTGGGGCTTCTGTGCCCGATTTGCATAAATTGCACCATTAAGCCCCATCTCCATACCAGCCTTCATGGGGGGGGGAAACCATGGCAAAACCTGGATTACATAATGTGGTAATAGCCACAGGGTTGGTGAGGAAAGTTTGTTTTGCTCCCAGACACAGGTAAATCCTGTTCATTAATATGTAAATTATACCATCCCAGACCCATTCCAATAAGTACAATATAATCCGCTCCTGAGCTTCCGTCACTCACCTGGTTTAAATGAATAAACTGATTAAAAAAAAAATAAAATATTTACTTCTTCAACAAAGGTGGTTACCATAGTAATCAACAATTGGAATCTAAGGAGCAGAGTATTTTGTACCTAATGGAATGGCTCATGTTTGTTTAAAATGGCCGTGATCAATGCTGGATGGCATTCCCTCAGAGGCAAGCGGGGTAAAGGGGTTGCCAAGAACAACCAGTGTCCTCAGATGTGGCCACACCCTCTTCACAAATGAAACCACACCTTTTTGGCACAGCCACACCTCCCATACCTCCATAGGGTGGGTGTGACCTGCCCCCCAGTCACAGGGGAAACATGCCTAAATATACATTTAATAAAACAGACTTCCCTATGTAATATCACACCAGCAGACATCTTAATCCAGTGCTACAAGCTATAACAAACCGGACCAATGCAGAGGAGAGCTGGGAGCTGCCTAGTGTGGTCCCCTACTGCTGGTCATTAATGGAACTGGAATCTCTGATTGTTTCACTGAATTTGTTATGAGAATAGCTCGTGCATTTGAATGGATCAGCTATGGCTTTAATTTATATTTAAATAAATGCTGTGGCCACAATGATGTTCAATGTCAGGTATGTAATAAGTGTGTCCAATTAAAGCATCCTGAGAGAAGAATATCATTGGATGGGCTGTGTAATGGATCTGACAGACATTCAGAATTTCGACAGCAATCCACAAAATGGCCGACAGGCTTACCAAGTCATCCTTTAATTCTATCCGACAGTGTAGCTGTGTCTACAATAGTTACACAGAATATTGTATTGGCAACACAGAGAGCCCCATTTACTAGTATTGTCATTTCCAGTGTTAATTATGCAAGCCTGACTAGTTTCGCCTTGTGGCAAGCCTGGCATCATCTTCAGAAACTTTCTGCCAGCAAGTCCAGTTCTTTCAGATCTCCTTATATACTTCTCTAACAGTAGTTATTAGGGGGAGGAAAAGGGAAGGGGGTGTGGGTCTCCGGAAAGAACGGCCATATTTCGATAAGGCTGATTTCGATTCCATATGCCCCGATGAGGTATAGCAATTGATCCACAGAGCACCGAACTTTCTAACCGATTACTAACCAGGGACTGCGACTGAAGAAAAGGATATGGCATCCGTTTCAGATGGCGCTCTCTCATTAGTCTCTTAATTTTAATCCGAACGATCCTCATTCAAGAACGGGCTGGCGTTTGGGGATATAGTGCGTAGCGATCAGCACAGGGTCTTATCTACGACCGGCATCGCTTAGCCTTTGTTATTTTTCCAAGATGCTTTTAGAATGATATAAAAGGTCTAATAGAAAGGACATGTTACTATAGTTCTCTCTCTATGTACTCCCATAAAAAAAATAAAAATACCAGGATGCTGGCGTTTCCTTGGAAATGACAATGGTAAACAAAAAGAGGGCTGATTAAACTAATTGGATGTTTATTTAAACAATCCAGCTTTGCCCACACATTAGTGCTGTGAGAACACCACACACTACTTTGCATTTGGAGACCTTGCACCCACCACTCTCTGACTCTTCTTATTTTCAATCTCTGAATCAGGGCCATAGTGCGTAGCGATCACCACAGCGTCTTATCTACGACCGGCATCGCTTAGCCTTTGTTATTTTTCCGAGATGCTTTTAGAATAAGATATAGAAGGTCTAATAGAAAGGACATGTTAGTATAGTTCTCTCTCTATACTCCCAAAAAAAATAAAAAATACCAGGATGCTGGCGTTTCCTTGGCAATGAGGATGGTAAATAAAAAGAGGGCTGATTAAACTAATTGGATGTTTATCTAAACAATCCAGCTTTGCCCACACATTAGTGCTGTGAGAACACCACACACTACTTTGCATTTGGAGACCTTGCACCCACCACTCTCTGACTCGAGATTTATGACTCTCCACCTCCCACCATTGTGATCATAAACACTAATCACATGAGAGGACAGGTCACTGATTCTCATATGATCACTGGAGTCATCTCTGTTGGAAGCTAACATTCCAATCATCTGATGACTGGTTGCTCAATCCTAGCCCATTTTAACACTCTGGACATCCTTCCTGGTGGAGGAGACTGAATACAAAACATTGCTAAGACCTTATTTCAACACACTTTCCAAGAATAAAATGTTAACTATTCCACAGGGGAAAAAAAAAAACAAGCACACGAGTTACAGGCGTTAGACAGGAAGTACAATACCTGAATAAATGAGTTACACCAAGCCTACTGAAAGCACTCACATCCATACAGCTGTGGCTTATGCACAAATTAACCAAATGTTACCCACAGAGCTGACCTCAAAAGATTTTGATCAAGGGATGAAAATCCATTCCATTAGATACAAAATACTCCTCAGTCTCCAACTGTCAGTTTCTATGGCAACCTCCTTTGTTGAAGCAACAAATAGTTTTTAAAATATCAGTTAAGTCCTTTTACCTGGTGAGTGACAGTTGGAAACTCAGGTGCGGAGTATATTGTACCTACCGAAATGGATCATGTTGTAGGGTCTGACCTAGTGTCCAGGAACACATGCTAATGGTTACATAGTTGATGAGCTTGAAAAAAAGACCATCAAGTTCAACCTATCTTGGATCTCCTGCGATCCCTATCTTTATATTTGAAGTTAAACCATATGAAGCAACCTACAAAAACTGCTGCAATCATAAAAAATAAATAAATACATTTCTCCCTGGCTCCACTGCTGTCCTTTATTTGAATTAGCGGTCCTGGTAGCCCTGGATGTCCTTTTCTGCTAAAAATGTATCTAATCCTTTCTTAAACATATCAAGTGAATCTGCCATCACAACCTTGCCTTGCAGTGACTCCACATCCTGACTGCCCTTACTGTGAAGAACCCTTCCCTGGCAGTGACTCCACATCCTGACTGCCCTTACTGTGAAGAACCCTTCCCTGGCAGTGACTCCACATCCTGACTGCCCTTACTGTGAAGAACCCTTCCCTGGCAGTGACTCCACATCCTGACTGCCCTTACTGTGAAGAACCCTTCCCTGGCAGTGACTCCACATCCTGACTGCCCTTACTGTGAAGAACCCTTCCCTGGCAGTGACTCCACATCCTGACTGCCCTTACTGTGAAGAACCCTTTCCTGGCGGTGACTCCACATCCTGACTGCCCTTACTGTGAAGAACCCTTCCCTGGCAGTGACTCCACATCCTGACTGCCCTTACTGTGAAGAAACCTTCCCTGGCCGTGACTCCACATCCTGACTGCCCTTACTGTGAAGAACCCTTCCCTTTCCTGGTTTCCAAACTCTGACTGCCCTTACCTTAGTGGGTGCCCCCGTGTCCTGTGTACAGTCCTTGGGGTACAAAGTTCCTTTGAAAGTTCTCTGTATTGACCCATGATGTATTTGTATATATTGATCATATCTCATGCTTGTTTTTGATCCCTAAATGCATAATCTTACATTTATCTATGTTAAACCAATCTTCCAATTGGTCACCCAATCCTCCAGTTTATTCAAGTCCCTCTGCAGAGAAGCTACATCTTGCTCAGATTCCATTACCTTACATAGTTTATTGTCTTCTGCAAAAATGGAAACTTTGCTGTCTAAACCATAACTAAGGTCATTAATACATATATTAAAAAGAAGTGGTCCAAGCACAGAACCTTGAGGTACACCGCTTAAAACTTTTGACCAATTAGAAAAAGTTCAATTTATCACAACACTCTGTTCCCTATTCTCCTACCAGTTTTTGATCCAAGTAGTGAATGAGGCCCCTAGACCCAGTTCCCTTATATTGTGGACCAATCTATTATGTGGCACTGTATCCAAGGCTTTTGCAAAATCTAAGTAGACCACATCTACTGCACTACCCTGGTCTAAGTTCAAACTAACTTTATCATGTGTGTGGTGTGTAAGGCCCTGTTTACAGAGCAAAAATGAAGCAGGTTAAGCTACTACTCCAGGGGCCAGATTTACTAATCTGCAGGTTTGGAAAAGTGGAGATATTGCCCACAATAACCAATCAGATTCTAGCTGACATTCTCTAGTATGTAATAGAAAAGTGAGAGCTAGAATCTGATTGGTTGATATAGACATCTCCCAACAAACTCACAGCTTAGTAAATCTGGCCCCAGGCCTCTTCCCAAAAATAGGCCCATCGGCAGATAATGTTTTAGGGAAAACTGTACAGATCAGGGACAGTACAGATCAGGGCCAGTGCCATTGCAGTGTTCCCTGGCAGCTGGCTCCATTTCATATCAGCTACCAATGAACTGACAGCCAGTCTTTGTTTACATCTTGGCCTTCATGAAAATGGCCGTTTCCATAGGCCTCAATACAGTGAAATAGATCAAAATTCGGTCATCAAACCACAATGACTTCCGGAAGTAAATCCACATCAGGGAGATTGCCAAACAGTTCAGGGTGTCAGGGAGTATCCCTGATATTTATAGAGAGTTGGCAACTATGGACTGGATCCTCAAATCTGAGCTGCTCCAGAACCATAATTCTGTATGGGAACAGAAGGGTTATGATGTCAGACCATCCAACATGACCCATTCCATTAGGTACAAAATACTCTGCAACTGAGCTTCCAAGAATCCATTATTATGGTAACCACGTGTTGAAAAACAAACTAATTGATTAAAACCAGGTGAGTGACGGAAGCTCAGGAGCGGAGTAAATTGTACCCAATGGAAGGGGTCAGGGTAAAGGTTATGGGATATTCACCAAGTAGAGAACAGTCTCTCTACTTCTTCTCCATTAAGATCTAAAGAGAACAATCCTCTCTCTTGTGCATGCTCAGTGGAGAGGAACCCTGATGATGGTGATAGTGTTTGAGCTCGCAGCAGAAAGTTTAAATTCCTTTGGTCCCATCCACCACGACCAGCAATGGACCATGATCCCTATATATAGCCTTGCTAAAACACCATGACAGACACTCCAACACCCCCCTCCATAGACACATTGCCAGTAGCTATCAGTCGCTGACAATGTATTGTGTATTTATAAACAGCGCTCAGCACTAATTGCAAACTCTCCAAGATGACTCCTTCCATCGGGTACACAATAATCCACTCCTGAGCTTCCAACTGTCACTCACCTGGATTTAATAGACTGATGTTTGAAAAGTATTCTTCTCTTCAACACAGGTGGTTACCATAGTAACTGCTTGTTGCAAGCTCAGTAGCAGAGTATTTTACATCCAGGGGAATGGGTCATGTTGGAGGGTCTGCCATAACTGCTTAATAAACTTCTTGATGTTACACTAAGCAGAGCTGAATGTTTTCTATGAATGCTTCCACAATAACAGAAAGTATTTACTTAAGTGTGTTTGGTTTTGTTTGTTATTTTGTTTTAAGTATTTTTATTATTTGAAGCAATGAGGTTACGTGTAGGCAGTGCTTTTTTTTTTGTCATAGAACACACAGGAAAGGAGTTCCGGCACATTTTTTCGATGGATTTTCCAAGTTTTAAAAGTTTGAAGAATTTCATAATCATTAAAACGGTGCATATGGGCGGCTTGTGTGTCGAGTCCGATGCATATGTACTTCGTCCGCGCAGGTTGTGATGGCACTGCTCGGCTTGTGGCGCTGCTTGGCTTGTGATTGGTCGTATAGTCGCGCATGAGTTTGTGAGATCCGGCACCTTATTTCTTACAAAAAAAAAGCACTGCATGTAGGAAATACAATATAAAGTCACATTACCAACTTGTGCATTGTACAGTACATTTAAGGTAGAAATAAGATTATAATAAGAACAATAGACAGATATAGACACTAGAAGCACATCTTCACCAGTCCTGAAATACCACCATTTTACTTCAGTTTTTAATTAAGCAGCACTTGGCTTGCCAGTAAAAATTTAGCGGCCAAACTGAAATGTGATATTTACACAGTAATTCTCTTTTTCTGCCAAAAAATATTGCATCAGTCAACAGAACTCACAATGATCCTACAGGGAAACCCTCCAACTCCTCCTCAGAGCAATATCCAAAGTTCCATTTTATGTTACTTCACACAAACACATTGAGTACCGAATTAACACTAAAGAGTTCGTCCTGCCCAAATCCACCGTCCTATTTACATGTACCTTATGGCACTTGAGTGCCATAGGGCTACCTTACCTTACCGTGCGTAGTTTCCATCTTAAGAACCAGTCCTAGGAGTGAATTTTCAGCATGTCTAAAAATCTTTTGACACAACCTAAATCGTATTAAGCTAAGAGTCACGTGAGCAAACACTCCATCGATATCAGATCGGAAGGTCAGGAGGTGCTGGGTGTTATCTCTTAAGGCGGGATTGGTCAGAATGGGCAGATCGATTGATTTAATTGTAACACACAGTAAATGAACTTTAACATGCAAGTATGGATCTAAAACAAGATCTATAATAAAAAATGAAAGGTGTGCAGATCATAGACCGTTTTCCATAACCGGCGCTCCTTTCGTTATTGATTATTATTATTGATCTTGTTATAGAAAATATTTCTATAAGTGAGCAGCAGATAGAGTTTTATCAATTTTCTGAGCTGTGTGTGTTTTGACTTACCAGATTCTTTAGCACCAGAATTTATGGGTTATTTTAATAAACTTATTTTTTTATTTCACAATTTTTTTTTGTTCAAGTATAGATCTGGCCCTAAATTACTGCCTTTGTATAGGTGGGTGAAGGTGCAGGAGATATCGACAGGGTAGGCCACAGGAGCTGGGACAAGATAGGACAGTCATTCTATGCATGCAGGCTGTCTGCACCTGAGCAGGGTGGATGCTTTGTGTGGAGAGGTCACGTGCATGTACAGAACAAAGGCCCTGATTTACACTTTATAATGTTCTTAAATGTATGCAGGCTATGTACATACCTCTGCGTTTTTTTTTTGCTAATTGCGCAAGCGTGAGCCAGATGTTACACAGAGAAAACCATTACGCATAGAGTTTATCGCCATACTTAGTGACTTCCATAAGAAGGGGAGTAGCAGAGGACCACAAGAAGGAATTTAAGAAAAGTGGGCGGGGGAGGCATTTAAATAGGGCTGAATGGACGGGGTTAGGCAACTCCGTTCTTACTTAAAACTTACACAAAGATACGCACAAAGAGTTACGGTAGACCTATAGTGGCGAAAGTCTGCAAAGATCCGCAAGAACGAGGGCAGTTTAATGGGAGAGAACTTGCCACTTAAGCGCATCATTTTTGCGAATCCGCGCACGCTTATCATTCTTAAGTATGAATCAGGTTCAAAGTGGTTGACATTCTCGGAATGCATTGGCTCACATGTGCCATAAGGAGGAAATTGGGATCACGTCAATCCAAGACAGCGCCCCTTAAATATAGGTGAAGGTTTATCAAAATCTGTATAAAAGATAGTGAATATATTCTAGAACACGGTAGGCAGAATTTCATGGTTTGCTATGGCAACACCTACTACAAAATCTACTGCATTGACGTCCTGCCATCATCCTCGTACACCCACAGGCGTGTGTACGAGAAGCTGAAGTTACTCTCGTACATTTTAGACTTGGAGCTGTGTCAGCTTTGGCTGCTTCCCGGCTGCACGATGCAGATGGGAATAATCATTTAGGATCCTCGGCATCAGAAAAGCTGAGCATTCAGGAGGAAACAATGAGCCTATTCCGAGCCTGCACAATGGGAATCTCATTCTCTCCATCAATGCCAGAAACTGGGAGGAAAAAAAAAAAAAAAGCGCTTACAAAATGGAATGAAAAGGACCAGACAGCGAGAAGGGCCATTAGGGGGTGTTTCCCGCGTGAGGTCAAACACGTGTCAGCCGTGGCGGTCTATATTTAATCCTCTGCTTAGGATTCATGACTTAGCTCTAATGGCTTCTAAAATAAAAATAGAAATACATTTAGGAGCAAATAGTCCCGATTTTAAATGTCTAAGCAAAAATGTTTATTTAAAATTTGTACAATATAATTATCTTGATTCACAAAAATAAATAAATATGTATAAATATTGCGTTATAGCAGCTACAATGGAGGCTTGAAGGGGTGCCTTTAAGGGAGTTAGCATTCGATTTAAAAAAACCCATGACCCAATATAGTGACTCTCTCTGGGTAGAATTAGGAGGGTTGTGAGTCTGCGGTAAGAGAGCCCCTTTTTTTTGGGAAAGGCCATTTTATACCAACCATTTCTTAACTGGCTGTCAATGGTAAGTATTTATGTAACCCCAAATCCTAATACTTACCCTAATCGTCCCCTTCCATTACCCCAACCCTAAGACTTCTCTCCATGCCTTCGGCATAATTAACCTATTCATTAGTAAAATCCATACCCATTCATTAGTAAAACTTTCTAATCAGTAATATTTTTGAAATAGAAACAGCTGAAAATATAAATTTTCCTTGTGGAGAATGCATCCCAATTAGCACCACCAAAGCAGGAAAACCTTAAACGTGGCTTAGCATATATTAACAAATAAATTTGATTTTATTCCCCGCGCTTGGTTATGTAGCCCCTTATAAAAACTTGCTGCAACCGCAAAGTAATACATGGTCCCCAGACTCACATATATATTTGGCAAACGGGTGGTTTTCGTGTCCTCGGTACACTTAACTTTGCTGCGCTATTTCAAAAAGCGGTTAAAACCTTCTAAAACCTCCATATCTGAAGGTTTTAGAAGGATAAATTAAATGTTTGTAACTAATATTTCTACATTTTATTTTACAGAGAGAATGGCAGGTTAGCCACTGGATAATATATCTATCTATCATCTATATATCTTTTTTTTTTTTTTTTTGCCCCCCCAGTGTTTAATATAATAAATTATTAATACAAAATGATTATTGCTACATAAGGCCAGATTCAGATCCCCGTGTGTTGGACGTAAGCG
>WWET01000696.1:306687-325314 GCA_011038615.1 Limnodynastes dumerilii
CCCAGTGTAGTTGGGAGGAGGGGCGTGCAGCCTTGTCAGACAGCTCTCCTAGCCTGGAGATCCGCAACGTAACATCTGGCACACATATGCACAGATAATACCATTAGGCTTACTTACGCAAGACCAACGTACGGGGGTCTGAATCTGAGTTATCAGATATCTCAATGCCAGGAAAATCCTAGATAACGTTAACCAGCCTGTTATATTGCCCTCATATTTATTTTAGAACGTCGTTCCAAAGGGCTTTCAGCACAAGCAGAATACCGGTTCCTGACCATAAAACGTCAGTATGCGACAAGGTAATAACAGATGGCGGTGTTGTTGCATTAGTTTACACTGCAATAAATTCTGTGGTTACATAAAGCGATCTCTCCGGCACATCGCCGCTGCACTCAGATGGTTTACTTAGCAAATACAGAAAGTTTTATATTGGCAGGTTAAGTGCCGAGTAAATTAAACAGCCTGAGCAGAACATTTTACATCAGGGTATATATAGGGTCATCATATATTTGCAGCAAACTTTCTGAAGGTTTAGTAATTTGTCATTTGTAGAGTAAATGTCATTTAAATGCATGCTCTTACGGGAAGGGCAATTATTTAGGTTGATGCGGAATCACTGCCGGCGCCTTGGATTCCTGGATCTCTTCAGCCCAATTACAGTAGAGGGTGTGGCCAGCTCGGCTCCGATCGCTACAGCAACTATAACACATCCGACAATTCTGTCACAGACACCGTAATTCCGATTATATAGTTTCCAAAATTATTTAGATGTAGGATTAAAATAAAATAAAAAAACCTTAATTTGTGCCAACAAACCCTCTTCTCCGCTCTGCCCATACCATTTTATCCACACCCCCTCCTCCTCTCCGCACACCCCCCTTCCCCACCCTCTCCTGCGCACGGACCGTCTTGATTTTGCAATGCACATGCATTTGTGTGATCCAATCAGAAGGCAATCCACTTGATCCAGACTTCTGACAACGGGCATTTTCAACAGCCTCTGATGGGGGGGTTGGGCTGGTAAGTGGGAGGGGTTTATTATTATTATGAGGCACCTTATATGTGGGGATTCGTACAGCTGACCACTCCAGACTAATTGACGTTTTAGGGGCAGTCTGTTTGGAAAATGTAAGGAAATGTCTTGGTGCCGGAAATCTATGGAACCGAAGGGAGCGATAACCCAAATGCTCGTACGGATTTCCACATTGAGTCCGATCATTGCGATCTGCTATCCGGATCCTGTCCACCAATACCTTTTATAAAAGATCACTTAGGACAGTATTTTAAACACATACTATGCAGGAGTAGAGATTTTACCAAATTTTATTTGTTTAACATACAAATGAAAGTGGAGACTATAAGCAGCACTGACACGCGGTTTCCATTCCGGCAATCGCTGTTCCGAAAGTGATAAAGCCGACAGCATAATGTGCGCTGTATAAATTTACACTTTACTGGAATTTAGGAAAATTATATTTTGGAACGGGACACTGCTGTGCCCATGCTCTTCACTCTTCTTCACCGGGTAACAGTTAGGGTTACGGTAATGCCAAATAAAAATGTTGGCATTATATTTAATTACACTTGTTGATTAGATTAGATTAGTTACAGTAAAGACTCTGAGAACATGAGACGGGAAAACCACATGAACCTTCACTACCAGGGGAGCAAGGTGGCAGACTTGGGCTCCGCCTCCTTGCTATGGATGGGCGGGACTAGGCATGGAGCTGTCCAGCCCCACTGCCTGATAGAAGCGGTTAGAGGCTGACCTTTAAAAACAGCTCTCGGCACTTCATGTAGGGCTGCTGAACGCTACAGCGCTATATGTACACTCATACATGGAGCAACGAGCAGGCCAGGGGGAGGCTACCACGATCCCAATCCCCCTCTCCTCTGGGCCCTGTACCACTCAAATCCCTGTTCACCATTACCTTTTAATGTATGTTTTATTTTCCCTTCACACCTACTAAAAGGAATGTCTTCAAAGCGTCAAGTGCCTTCTGAGGAGACATCAGTTATATAACACACCTTCTCCTCCCTCTAGTAGTTGGGATATTGCTGTGTCCCTCCTTTAGACCAGGCCTGTGATGCTCCAGATGCTGTGAAACTACCAGTCCCATCGTGCTTTGCAAGGTATCCTCAATGTCTACACAGTCCAGTGTTGGCCAGCTCAATGTGATGTCAGATTTCAGAGGTATAACAGGTCACCATTATTTCATATTCTCCACCATGACCCATTCCATTAGGTACAAAAAACTACTCTGCTCCTCATTTTCCAGCAGTCAGTTACTATGGTAACCACCTTTGTTGAAGGTGAACTTTGTTTTTTAAATATCAGTTAATTCATTTAAACCAGGTGAGTGACAGTTGGAAGCTCAGGAACGGATTAAATGGTACCTTACGGAATGGGTCACGTTGCAGGGTCTGTTTAAGACAAGATGTCCTACTGGTGTTTTGTCAGAGATTAAAGATAAGGGTTTATGTGTTATTCAAACTTATTACCTGCACCATCTAACTCACCAACCAAATTATAGTGTATATTTGTTGATTTATGAACTTTAGATATTCTGAATCTAGACCAATACAACCACAAGCCCTTATTACATTTAATCATAAAAAAAAACCCCAACAAATACTATATTCTTCCCTGTGACATCCAGACATCCTGGAATAAAGAAACATTCAATGAACATCCTCTACACAAATTCCTCACCAAGTACTTCCTCTGAAAGGAATATACAGACCATTATTCAGAGCTTATATGTACGTTAGTCCTCAATGCTTGTAATACCTTCTTTGCGTTGGCAGATATGATTTATTAAGGCTGTAGATTTAGTTTATGCATTGCTATCATATCCTATATATAGTGATAATATCAATGCAGAAAAGGAACCAAGGGCTATTTAAAGCTGTGGTTCCCCACATGCTGTGTAAGACAGTCGTTTGCAGTTATTGTACACAGGGACCGTAAAAATGTTCAGTTCAGAATGGGGAAATGTTGTGGGTTATTGTGTCATCAATGGTTGCATTTGTTTATTGTATGTCACTCGAGCCAAGAGGAGCCCTATCTCTCAGTAGGATGGTTTCATTGTAGATGGACTGTCTGGGATGTGTTGATGAAGTCACAAATGTCCTCTCTTGCCAGTACTCCTCCTCTGCACGTTCTCTCTGTCAGGTTCCCCTCTGCTACAGAATCCCTTTCAAGCTTCTTGCCCCAACCTACAGAGCTCTCTCTAACGTCACTGCTCCCCACCTCTATTCACACTCCCTATTGCCTTATATGGATGGGCAGCAACCGCCATCTCATCGCCACATCTCACTCCCACATACAAGACTTCTCATGTGCTGCCCCTTTTCTCTGGAATGATCTCTTTCAATTAAATTATGCCATAGACTTCAGACCTTCAACTAATCCTTCAAAACCCATTTCTTCAAAAAACCTACCACTCTTTTACACAACCCCACCTCCCCCTCTCGTCTTCCCCTAGACCCCCCTTCACTCCTCCTAGTCAATCCCTTACCCTCCTCCCAGCCTCTCTCTAGTCCTCCTTCCACATCATGTGTTGCTCTTATTAGCAGGGACCTCTATCTTGTCCTCTACCTACCTTCTCCAGTCTCATTTCTGCCCCCCCCCCTTTTGCAATGATACTTGAATTGTTTAATATTTTTGCCTCTCCTTTAACTTTGTGTCATCACTTGTACCACCGTGTAAGGTCACGTTTATGTGTTTGCTCAATATTCATATCTTGTCCATACTGGTACACTACTAGTATGACCCCTTATGGTGCCATATAAAAATAATAATATACAAGGTCATCGCTTGATCAGGGCTGCTGCATATTCTATAGAGAGTATGCGGCATGGGTGGGCCTCTTCCTTCACCAGGATGAGGACAGAGGATAAATTGTATGGTGCATGCTGCTGGATTAATGAAATCTGCTGATTTATCCATCTTTGTGTGCTGACTGATTGCAGTACCCACAAATGAGGACACCAGTCCAGTATTCATCCGTAGTTTTATTATTTTTTATTTTATGGTCATCGATTAAAAAATAAAAAAAGGAGAGATAGCCATAAAGGAGAAGTTACACCATACTATTACGATATATTTTTTTAATTATTTCTTTTTTTATTAGCTCTAAAAAAATTGATTCATCCTAAAGCTGGCTATGTACAGAGAGATGATCTGGCAAGTCAACAGACCATTCTGAACAATGATCTCTCAGTGTGTGCATATGACAGATAATCTGACCTTTGAATTTGTAAAATCCTTGTAAATCTTGAAAATAAAGCTATCAAGCCTATGGGGTCACTTCGGGATTGCTTAAATCCTTAAATCTTTGGTATCGTCATTTTATCTATAGACTCCATTTTTCAATATCCTGCTGATTTTTGGTGCTATGTGGTCAATATCACAACAGTTATCTGTGATTGATATAGAGATGGTGGACACTTCTCTTCAGTCTCAAACAATGAATACAAAATGCATCATTCAATACTCTATCCATAAGGTATCTTTTCCTGATAGTCAGGTTTCATTGACATCTGTAACATTGAGCAACTCTGGGTAATATATAAGGAAACAAGAAAAAAAATAATAATAGCACACTATTGCCCAAGGCAGTTAGTCAACAAGTGCAAATCTTTGTCACGTGTTTACAATTTTTCCTTTCCAAAAAGTTTATTTACCTTTTGCATATTTAAAGACAATTTATCGACGAATCCCTTTATCTGCTTCCTATGCTTTCAAATAAACACTTTAAACCTCAGGTTGTTTAACTAACCTTGGATACAACACAAATACGCATGAAGGGCCAGATCCAGACCTATGCCCGCTAGCGTTTTTACGCTCGTCATAGTAACGCTGTTTTTCATGATCTGCGCATACGTGCGTCAGATGTTATGACCAGAAACTCTGAACGCACTTACGAGACTAAGATCAACAGCGTAACTAGGAACGAAAGGGCGTGCAGGACACACTACACTCGTAATTACGCTTCGGAGGCTTAAGCGCGTAAGTACATTCAGCCATTACGGCCAACAGCGGTTACGCTTGAAAAAGTTAAGGTAGGGTTTGGTATGCGTAAAACGGCAAAAATACGTACGACCGAGGGAAATGCATAGTAATTACGTAAGCACGAATACACTACGCGTTTAAACGTAAACCGAACATAGGTCTGGATCTGGCCCAAAATGCATAAAATATTGCTATATCCAGTTGTTGGCTTTGTGTTCCTACCCGGTTGGTCTATATATGTATCTGCCGGGATGTAATAGCGGTGAGGGTTAACCGAAGCCCCTATCTGGGAGTATGGATAGCGGTTCTGGCCAACGCTCACCGCTACCCCCCCCAGCTTTATATACACAGCGCGCTACTAATCTACTGTAGCAGCTCTGAATTTAGCTGGTGTCCCCTCCCCCCCTTAGGGCGTGGTACTAGGTTTAAATGCCCTTGTGGCGGTACTGCACATACATCCATATAAAATATAATGTTTTCAATTTCATTATTTTGTCTTGCAAACGGGGGACCTCTTCAGGGACCAATCTTATGAATCTGGGACAGTCTCTGACAATTAAGGACAGCTGGATACCATGCAGCACACAACCTGATAAAAGAATCGGAAAACAAAATAGCTTAAAGCTATGACACTGTGCAGCATTGGAAAGAATTATTAGAATACAGCAACTGCCTTTATTAAAAGAAAAAAAAAAACACATTAAATCCTAAACGTCTGCCTGCCAAGCCTCCTGTCCATTTGGATGCATTACAGCACTTGCTCTGCAATCACACAGCAGGTAGCAGATACATATAAAAAGTATTGGCAGGTAGGGCACAAAGGAGGGGAGGGAATCGAGGGGAATCTGAAAAATGTCAGAGAATGACACAAGCCGGAGCCGCTCAATGTCACAGGGTACGAAACGCGAAGCCCGATTCAACCCTGGTAAATAAGAGATTGCCATTCCAGAACAAAGCATAGCATTGTCTTATTTAATGCACCGTGTTCCACGCTGTAAACTTTGATCGGTCGGTAAGAGCCAATGTAACTATTTAAAGCCTGTTAATGGTGTTTGTTCATATTTTTCATTCCTGATTTAATGCATTCCACACAGCCAAGTACGTTTCTGCCAACAGAAGGCACCGATAGCTGTCTTTGTCTAACACAGTGCAGACTACTTTGCGGTTTCAAAGGAATCCAAATAATATTGCACATTTAATACATATATCAAGAATTGGGGCGTAATGGACATCGTCCAGACAGGGAATTTTCCACGGGTGGAGACTGGCCTTTTGAGGCCACCAGTACCTCCTTTTCCGCTGAGAGAGTATTAGGGTTCTCTGTGCAGTGGGCGGCGGAACATAGGATGCTCTCTCTAGTGTGCGGTGGCCCAAAGTGGTTTAAAAATAATATAAATAATACTGCACATTTTAATACATATACAAGGAACTGAAGTTGATTGGCCATAGACCTGACAGGGGACAATTTCTCCAGTTAGCCGCTGGACTTTTGAGGTAGCTCCAATTTTGCTTGGAGAGAACTAAGATGCTCTTTGCAGCAATTGATAGCCCAAAGGATGCTCTCTGCAGCATGCAGTGGCTCAGAGGATGCTCTCTGCAGTGTCCCAGATCTGTTTAAAAGTCCACAAGTAGCTTCTAATTTGCTGGCAGAAGAGTAGGATGTTCTCTATAGCGGTGGAGGGCTGTAGGATGCTCTCTGCAGCGGGCGGCTTTCTGCATTGCCAATATAGTTTCTCGTATGTAATTGGCAATACATAGCCCCAACCGCATTTTATTTGCACTGCTGTCGTTAAAGAATTTCATTCTGTGCACCAGTTGCATTTTGTTTTTTTCCCCGTTTACAGTTGATCCCGCCTACCTGGGCACGGTTGCATTATTTGTAATAAAGTTGAAGCCTTGTTGTGCTTATCCCTCAACACATAGCCATTAGCTGACAGTAGGCACCCAAGCCTGTTATGGTTGCCACGGACCAGGGCGCGGAGTCTAGTCTTCACTTGCCTCTGATGGTGAGGATAGGCTTGGCTGCTGCTAGCAGGTCGTGGCCCCTGGCTGCTGATTCCGTCTAACACTAAAGCACCAACACCCAGGCCCAGATTTACTAACTGAATGGAAAAGTGGAAATATTGCCCTTAGCAACCAATCAGGTAAGGTAAAAAAGGTAAGCGAGAGCAAGAATCTGATTGGCTGCTATGGGCGACATCTCCACTTTTCATTCCACGCAGGTTTGTAAATCTGGCCGCCAGAGATAGAATAAAGGTGAGAGTGATCAACCATAGGCACAGGGTTGGCATAACGGAGGAAACCTGCAGTGGAGATGGAATAGCACTGGGTATGCAAGATGTAGAAAACCTGAAGGAGACCAACTACACTAAACAGAGACAAGGGCACTCACACTCAGAGCTCAAACACACTGGGAGTGGGAGAGAGTTGGGAAATAACACAAGGAGACACTAGGTGCAGGGCAGAAACAGAGGCATGGATCAAGGAGGCAATGCAAGAGAATGGAATAGGACAGAAATCCCAGTGACCCAATGCTATAACCGGCAGTGGGTAAATGCCACTGCCAGAACTATGAAGGTGCTGCTGGCCAGTGATTGGCTGACAGATCCCCATCTACGACTCTGGTTGGCTGGGTGACCTGTCAGTAACACAGCAGCCAGAAGGTCATAAAAGGCAGAGGGAGGAAATGCGCGCCCATTATTACCATTAACAGACATGTGCAGACCATGCATGGCGCAATGGCCTGCAGGGAGAGATTTACACAGTGGCAATGGAACAGAACAGCGAGGGCCAATTGCAGGGAAGGTAAGAAGTTACATGTTCCCATGATTAGTGGGAACAGTGATTAGTGCGGCAGCATATAACAAAGCCCTCATCCAATGTTATAGTACATTTTTGAATAATACTTTAAAACAGCAATAACGTGTATTTCCAGTTTATGGAAGTGTTATCAAGTGTTCTAAAGAATGAAGCACTGTTTAAAAAAATAACTGTGTCTCAGCAAAATGCTAATCAACGCTCGGAATAGAGGAATATCGTTTGCACCTGAGTCACCGCCACAAAATAATTTTGTTTTTTTTAGTAGTGAAGACAGCCGAAAGTTTATTTCCGACTGTATCTATTTAGAAAATAACGCCATTTTTTTATTTTTTTTTTATGGGTAAGTATGCCGAAGTGTAGTCTGTTACTGGGTAATGACAGTGTTGCTGGACATTCTCTATCCTGTGTGTATGTTACAGATAGAATGGTATAGTGTGTTACTGGGTAATGGCAGTGTTGCTGGGGTTTTAGGGTTAGGCTGCAGGAAAGGGAGGGTTAGGGTAATGGACTTAGGGCCTGATTCAATTAGAATCGTGGCTCGCGAGACATGGGAAAATGTTCGCGCTGCACCTCCATGAGGCACGTATAAAAATAAAAAAAATAAAAAATTTGCACAAATAGCATCGCAAAATAGGAACAGCAACAGCAAAATACGCGAGCACGATGCTAATTGAATTAGGCCCATAGGGTCAGGCTGCGGGGATGGGAGTCAGAGTCAGGATAATGGAAGGGGAAGTTTAGGGTAAGAATTAGGGTAAGGGTTGGGATTAAATGAATACTTACCAGCAGCAGCGTCTTTTGCGGATCAATTGCCTATACCTCGCAGAGACAAAGCAATCAATTTCCCAGCCAGCTCACAACAGGCTGGGAGAGAAAGGCCCATTCGAAACAGGGTCGTTCGCAGCGCTGACCCACACCCCGTAATTTACCAGTGAGGACGTAGTTATAGCTATAGTTATAAGCATAAATGTGCATTCCTTAATCAATACCCAGCAAAAGGCTCATTTAAACAGAATGAACAGAGATAATTTAGTGAAGCTTTTATTTTTTTGCCCATAAAAACTTAATTGCATTTATTTTCAATAGAAAACAACATTGAGGTTTAACAGTATATTCCAATATTGAGTCATTAAAGAAAAGTAATAACTAATAAAATAGACTTCTCTACTCTACCAGAACGTCCAGACTTTGGGGAGTGTCCTCCAGATATCTGGGTCAATAGGATCACACCTCTACCCTTTGATTAGACAATTTTGACCACATCTTACCCTCAACCATGGTTGGCAATGCCCATTCTACTCTTATTGGGCAGTGTGAAACAAGTAGTGGTATGACAACCAATTAATCAAATGATCAATTCATGTCTGTCTTGAACTACAGAGAAAGTCAACTGCAAAAAGTGCAAACAGAGTGAGTTATGGGGTGATGTGACAAAAAATTTTAATTAACATTTTTAAATAAAGCTTTTTTTGTTTGTGTGCAATAAGCAAACTCAGTCAGTAGTTGCCCCACAACCCCCCAAAAAAATAAAAAATATTTAATTTGCACCCCTCATATTGCAATATGGTCCATTAAGTGGTTTACACATTTTGGAGAAATTAAATCCTAAACCTGTATCAGCCACACTGAGCCACGAATAGGATCTCACTGGGTCACGTGATGGCAGTAGAAAGGGGGAGAATGGGTCAGTTAGTGTTGACAGAACCCAGAGGGTGTTTTAAGGCCTTTCTGGTGTCTTAAACAGATGTTATGGGACTGTAGCATTATAATAAATCTTTTATATTTCATTTGAAGAAAAAAACAAAAACAAAACATGAATGTAATGGTAAATACCACCTTCTTCTAGCCTATTACGGAGAGTTATGGGGAAAAAATCCCACACAGAAACTGTTCAATATGCATCTCGCATGGCTTAAAAATCATTTTGCATTTCAATTCCTGGAAGTGAAAATTCTCTGGTAATAAATGCAACATTAACAACCGACAGTCAGGGAAAGTGTTCCCTTGCAAAGAAAGATATTTTGTTTGCCTTCATAATGCAAATATGAAGCTAACCTTTAATATCAGCAATCACCACTTTATTTTTTCCATTACAGAGAGCGCAAGTGAAGTAGCTCTTAAGTAAACATCTACATATCACTGTTAGTCACTCCAAAATAAAAATAAAAAAAAATTATAAAAGCAAGCATCTACTTTTCTCACACAGAGGGCTCTATTTACTATCTACTTTTCTCACACAGAGGGCTCTATTTACTAAGAATGCCTGAACGTAGCTCAGGCAAGTTCGAATTCGCTCTCTGAGAACTTCTGAGCTACGTTCAGGCTATTTACTAATACTCACCATCCGCTGGCTGTCCCGCGATGACATCTGAACTTTCTTCTGTCATCGCGGGCTTTCTTCCTGTGTCTGGAGAGAAGTTGGTCTGCACTCTTACCGGCTGCCATAATATACTGTCCATCCCGGGAGACTTTGATGTTGGTGCTGACAGTAGGCATATCAAAGTCCTGGATGAGTTCAATCCTCTTCTGGATATCTATACACCAATCAGAAAAAGGAGTCATGACATTTCTGTTACTGGAGTCTTACCAATTATAATTAATTTGCAGATTTCACTAATCAAGCACTCACCCACATCTTTCTTCTGTAGTGCCCTCTTCTTGCGGTCAGAAAGCCACTGGAATAGAGCAAGATGAAGGTCAGTAACAATGTTGAAACACCTAATACAAGTGGCAGACAGCCTGACACTCCTGAGAATCTAACCATGTTTAGGGCTATAGGTAACTTGCAATCTTAATAGAAAAGCAACTAAAATAGCACACAGCATGTCACAAAAAATATAAAGAGTAGAGGTGCTAAAGTGGTATCGGGATATGTCTTATATGTTTGGTGGCATTGTAATCTACACTGATGTTCCTGTTACAAAGTGCAATATATGTTTTGTATTATGTTTTTTTTTCCTAACTGGATGTAGTATGGTTGTATGTATGCCATGTATTTTTTTTTTTTAAAAATAGATAAAAGCTCAATAAAAAAATAAATGATTTAAAAAAAAAATAAAAATAAAAAAAATAGAGGAGCTAAACAAGCAGAGAAGGGAGAGGGGGTATGATGGCAGCTTTCACATATATCAGAGGATGTAACCAGGCAGAGGAGGGGGGGGCTTTTTTTTTTTTTTTTTTTAAACAGATAATCTTTCCAATCACACCATTAGCAGATATCTCACCAGTGTGTACTGTCCAAAGATGCTCAAAAGATCTTTAAAAAAAGGTCTGTGATCCTTTGATTTGATCTTTTGGAGCTCCTAATATGCCAGATCAACCATGGAAAGATATCTTTCACTCTTTGGAAGTGTGTATTGTGTCTATTAGGAGATCTTTGGACAGTACACACCGGTAAGATATCTGGCGAAACGGCCTTTGGATTGTGTGATTGGAAAAAGATTATCTTACAAAAAAAGAAACCCAGTGTGTACCCAGTCTTCGAGGTACTATTTTTTTAATCCAATTTAAAAATATTATTTTGTAAATCTGTTATTTTTTCTAGTCTACAAGTTTTAATATTTAAAATACGTAAATGTAAAAAAAAAAAAACCCCTAACAAAAAACACCAAATAAGTGAATATTCAATTTTCCTTTATACTATCTTTAGAATTGTTCTGTTTTTTTTCTGTATTTTTTTTTTTTTTTTTTTTTTTTTTTTTTTGCTTTTACACCTCTAATTGCTTGTTTTCTTTTCCCTTTAACTTGTCATTTTAAGGTGTTGACATCCAAAAGCACTTGCTTAGATGTTACACTAGTGGCTCAATCGAATTAGGTAACTTAGCTCTTCACAGTTACATCACCACCTGGGAAACAGATCAAGATTTTCTCCTACTTACAGAACATCTCTCTGTTCTCATGCCCCAACCGCGCCACTTTACACACTGGCATACTCTATTCACATGGGTGACATATATACATATATTACATATAAACACCACACACCATTGTGTATATGTTACAAGAATACTTCATACTAGATCTTGTCTTTTAGGTTAAACAGAACAGTTTGAATTTATATATGAGACTGTCCTTCTCCTATCCGATAAAAAAAAGAAAAAAAAAAAAAGATTTATTTTAAATATTTGGAAGTAATGGAGACTGAGAAAAGAGGAAGTAATTTTATAAATAGTGCTAGGATATATTCTAGGATGATTTAAAAACCACACATCCAAGGACATATAGGGTTATTATTCCAAAAACAAGACAACAATATAAAAAACAAAAACACTAGGGGGTACAATAAATAAAAAAAAAAAACAGAATTAAGACCTTTGACATAGAAGTAAAAGTAAATAAAACCTCATGACAATAATTAACCAAGATGGGGTAAATGATACGATATTGCTCTGGGGAAATAACAGAAACACTATAAAATGATTAGTTAATATTTCAAAATGTCCCCAAAAAAATAACTTAAACACGGTCTGTCATAAACATAAGTATGAAAATAAAGGTCAATCACTCAAAATAAAATATTTTAGGGCTCATTTTTAAGTCAACACTGGGTCAATGGGTAAAAACTAAACCATGGTTTTGCAAATGAATGTCACTAATGTCATTAATGAACACTATTAAGGTGCCGCAACAATGGGGAGTGCCCTGTACAAAAGGGGTATGTCCTAAGCGCAGTCAGAAAAACTTATTAACATGACCCCTTCCATTCGGTGCACAGTACTCCACTCCTGGTCCTCAAACTGTCACTTACCTGGATTTAATTAACTGATGTTTGAAAAACATTTTACTCAACACAGGTGGTTACCGTAGTAACTGACAACTGGAAGCTCAGGAGCACAGTATTTTGCACCTAATGGAATGGATCATGGAATGCTGAGCGCTCTTCTAAGCAGCCAGCCTCCAACAGCTTATCCGCACACGCGCAGAGCAGACAGGAACATCCCAACCACATCCACACGTTAAGACCAACTTCCACCACTGCCCAGAAAGGTCATTGATCCCCAGCATGCTGAAGCCGGCTTATTACAGACCGACTATAAAATATTACGATTATTATGGCTCTCTAGGTAAAGGTCAGCTCTGTCAGTAGCTTGTAGATTCCACTAGTGCCGGCCCGGCCAACCTGTCTCTCTCTAGGTGTAGTGGAACTACAAGTCCCAGCATGGTTTGACTGCACGTCCATAGAAGAAACCTGAGAAAGCATGCTGGGATTTGTAGTTTCCCAACCGCTGGAGAGCCACAGGTTGGCCTGGCTTGCACTTTGAAAAGCTAAGTAAAGCCCTGCAGCAGGATTATTATCATACAGGAATGATACCTATGAATTAGTATTTGTGTGCTTATATAAACAAGGCTGAAATGTCCTTATTAGAAGCTTATTCTAGCCGTATCTTAAAAGACATTTGTCTTTCAGCTAAACAATGGCTCAGTTTCATAAAATGAATGCTCACTGCTCCGAGATGCCATGCATTCTATCTAATGAATTCTAACAATGTTGCTGCCAGATTTTTCGTTTTGATTGTTTTTTTTGAGAAATCCTGCTCTCTGAATTACCTGTTTCTTTAGTCGTTACACGGCAAACAAGCAAGGTCAGTAATTTTCCTACCACGGCTTCTAAAAGTGAGTAAAAAACACATGAAAGTGAATAACAACGTGACGCCATGCTGAGGGAAAGCAGTGAGGCCGGTTTTTATTGGAAAATTTCTCACACAGTCGTCACATACACCCATACCAGCCGACCGTCCACAATGTGTATTCCAAGATATTGGGCCGTATTCAAAGTACTGTGTCCACGGCGAGTGGCGTGCGTATTTATAGGTACGTTTCAACTGCGCATGCGTAGTAAGATTTTTTTTTTTTTACGTACTTCACGTAGACCATACGCGCATAAGTGCCTTAAGGACGGATTTGCGAATTGCACTTAGGTACATACGGACGGAAATGCGACACAAAATTACGCACATGAAAATAAAAATGGGCAGGGGAAGCCATTTAAATGAAGGGAAGTGAGCAATACTATCATGAATCACATGTACGGAAGACACATACGCACGCAACTGCACACGGAGAGTTACAAGTGGTCTATGGAGGCGGAAATCACCGACTGCACGGCTGAGATGTAGGTGGAAGTCACCGACAGCACGGCCAAGAGAGGGGAGGTAATGGTTTGTGAGGGGGTTTGGCCTGCACCAGCCGTGCATATAATCGCGTACCTTTATGGAAACAGTTCTCTGAACACGCCCCATTCTCAGCATTCCTGTTATATGACTGGTCCAAGTCATCCAGGAACATTCACATATTCAAATGAGTGTTTTTTTTTGTTTGTTTTTTTAAACAATTATACTGAACCGGATACCAACGTAAACATTTTTGGCAACTTCCACAAGTTTAAATTGCAGCAAGGCCCTTATACCGTACTGCGCTCGCACAAGCGTCCGTGCTTGCCAAAACGGATCGCGTCCCAAATCGACCGGACTAAGAGGAGTGAAACTCCTGACAGAGGAGCTGGAGTCCCCCGTTCAATCTGAAGTACCTTCCATTAGGACAACACAGGCCCCAATCCAGATCAGGGCGCAAATGCCAACGCGGATTATGTGCCGTAGATGCGTTTGCAAAAGTGGGGCGGACCGCGTGCAATGTAAAAGCGCGCACAGCTAGGTGTTGTGCGGCTCAAGTATGTTGCAAGAGACTAGTGTAGTACACCGTATTGTATACGAAGTTATGAAACACTTCAATATAAATATAATTGTGAACACACTAAAACAAATAAAATAATAAAAATGATCGACCATATTCACACTTAAGAGTGAAAGTACGCACAGATTCGCAAATATTCGCGCATAAGTTGCAAGGCAACACCCATGACACCCCCCTCACACTTACGAATTTTAGCAGACTTCCGCCACCATAGGGCATTCGTAACTCTACTTGCGTATATTTGTGCTTAGGTACGTGCGTACATTCTTAACAGCGCCCATATTAGGACATTTAAATGCCTCCCCGCCCACTTTCACTTAACTTCCTTTGTACGGGGGCTGGCACACCCCTCCGTATGTATCTCACAAAGCACAGATTTGAAGTCTGTACCTAATAGATTTACATGCCGAAATCCTACGTAACTAAAGAAAAACGCACAGAAAGAGCAGAACTTTCGACTTCCGATTTTTTCTTCTTGTTATTACTGTATATTAAAATTTAACTCAACATAATACCGTTTTCGTAGCTACAGAAATGCGACTGCATCTAACGATGCAATTTTTTTTAACGTAAAAATGGCTTTTGACCGCCTGCATTCAAATCCGGATTGGGTCCACTTGCTTAATCACGTCCTTACTGTACATGGACTATAACCCTCCCCCTACTGGCTCCTAAGACACGCCCTTCAGAACGCAAAGGACCGTAGCTCAAGTCGCGTTAGGGTCTGAATGGGACGTAAAGTTATGCACTCTCAAAAAATCATGCAGCTATACCGTCACGTCAGCTGGAGACCGTCGGCTCTGGATGGCGATCACTGCCTTTATATATTTGCTGCTGAAATTATTTTTAAACAATACTGTTAAAGGATTTAAGTCCTTACCAAGGGGTTGTCCAGCTGACAATATCAACAACACTTTCAGGTGGCTAGGCTAAGCCGTGGAAAAGGAAAAGTGGAGATGTTGCCCATAGCAACCAATCAAACTCCAGCGCTCACTTTCCTATTTGATACTAGAAAATGTCAGCTATAATCTGATTGGTTGCTATGGGCAACATCTCCAATTTTCCATTTCCCCAGCTTAGTAAATCTGGCCCAGGAAGAGGATGCAACTAGGTCTAAAAGCAAAACTCACACACAAGTGGAGCCATCCAACACCACCCTCCTCACCACAGATCCGAGAAACTTCCACTTTCCTGGTTCACACAGACCAGAATTTGCATTTCATCTGTGGGAAGTGCCGACATTGTAGGGACTGGCTAAACGACTTTGCCTTACTGCATGACTAGTAGTTTGTGAAAAGTCATGTAATTACTATGGCAACCCCAGTCACATGACAAATTATGTACTACCTTCAAAGGTTATGGAAGACTTGTTAGTATTCTCAATCGCAACAGCAGATTGAGATCAGCTCACTATGGGCTGGATCCAGATTTAAGTCAGTGCTTGAAAAGAGTTACTCCTGGGCTAAACCATGTTGATTTCAGGGGGAGTCAGTTAATTGTATTCTTTGCATGCAGGGATATATCTTTGAATTGCTTACTGCACACAGATACTGACCAGCGTTACTATCACACTGTTATTTAGACGTGGGATAGGAAACATCACCTCTCAACTCTAATACTGTTTGCAACAAATGAAATATGACTCCCCTGCAATCAACATGGTTTAGCCCAGGAGTAACTCATTTCAAGCACTTACTTAAGTGGATCCAGCCCTATATCTTAGTGAACATGTGTACATGTGAGTGTTGGATTAACAAATCCCTCCAGTGAAATAACTGCATGGGTGAGAAATTATGAGTACATCCTACAAAAATGATTTTTTTTATTGCAATAAGAAAATTTTTTGACCCCGTGACCAATGATCATTCATTTGTCTTTAATATAGAGTGCAAAGAACAAATAAATGTAGTAATATCTCAGATAAGGATATTCAGGAAATAATTATAGCAATACACTCATAGTATTGAGCAATTCACATCTGCTTGCATACAACTCGTTTTAAAATGATCAACTTTAACCCATGCCAGAAAGGCGTTTAGCAAGACGCTGCAAATATAACGCAAGAATGACATACTCGCCATTTTCTACAGGCTCTCTGGGGTCTGGCCGGTGAGTCTGTATGTGGACCACGTAACGTGGCTATAAATCACTTTATCTGCTTCACCAACCATCACCTGCTGATCATCATAATAAGAAATATAGGACAGACTCCAGCTGAGGCACAGTGCAAACAGCTAATGCCAAATCCAACGTACTACGACACCTGTAAATAGACATATGCCCTAGACATTGCCAGAATACTGAGTCATAGTTGGCAATGAATAGCAAGAACCGCATTCAGAAATATGAACATTTACACCATAATATTTATATTGCTGTTCTAGAATATTACGTTATATGAAACAGTAAATCTAAACATTTTGAAAAAGATACTACTCCCATTCTCACGCACGTTTACATTTCGGATATTTTTGCGTACGCCTCTGTGCTACCCGATCGGAAAGCAGTGTTGATTTGGCATTAAAATGTACAGTATAGGCGCATTCAGAAAGCCCTTCGCGCCACACGGACCTCCAAACCACACCCCTTTTACGACTGCAGGTCGAAGATACTACCTTACAGTTTATGGCTCTTGTAAGTTCATTGGCGCAAGGGGAGGGGTTAGCAGAGTGACTGTGTGGACATCCCGGTGCTGCGATTGTGGACGCCCATAGCGCTGATCATCACAGTCCATACAAAAATTAATCAGAAGCTAGGGTCCAGTCCCACTAACATAGAACGTGACGGCAGATAAGAGCTGCATGGCCAATTCAGTTTGCCCCTGTGTTTTTTTGAAGCCATACTGACCCTCGACTGTGTTTAAAATTCAAGATATCCTTATATTTATCCCTAGCATGTTTACATTGTTCTACTGCATTCACCTCTTACAACTTTTGGGAGGCTATCCCACTTACCAGCCATTTCTGATTGTCCGCTGTGCTTATCATATTTGGGAATAGCATTTAGAAGCATGAACTTTCATACCATAATCATTTTATTGCTGGTTTATTATACAGCATTATCCACAACAAATCTAAATGTATAATTATCTTTGGAATGAGAGCCTGTTGGCAAACTTTTAACTCATAGTTGCCGAATGTCCCGGAGACTCCCGATATTCGGGCAGTTCTCCCGGTATCCTGGGAGAGCCGGCATATCTCCCACAAGGGACTTGATGCCCGTGGTTTCCATTAAACCATGGCCTCAAGTCCTGCCCCCCTGCAAATTGCACCATCTAGCCCCACCCCCATGAAACCCCAAAAGGGGTAACTGATAGTCAAGAGGCGGGGTTTAATGACACTATTTGCATAAATTGCACTATTAAGCCTCACCCCCTGCATGCATCTATGGCTTCCCTCCAGGAGATCCCAGAGGGGAGCTTTTAAAAGTCGGCAACCCTGATTTAACTATCTAGCGATAAATACCATCCCTGTTCAGGAAAAATTACTTTGCTTTTGGAATGGAAGAAATAGACTATTTAGGGATAGATTTTCTAAACTGCAGAGAAGGAAAAGTGAAGATGTTGCCCTTAGCAACCAATCAGATTCTATGCATTCTCTAGTATGTAATAGGAAAGTAAGAGTTAGAATTGGTTGCTATGACCATCTCCACTTTCCCTTTTCCACAGTTTAGTAAATCCATTCCTTAGTCATTAAGGATCTACATTAGCAGCTATTAAATAAAAGTAAATAAAATAAAAAGAACGATAAACTTGGCATTAGAGTCTTTTGCTATGTTTTTAGAGAAGATTGCTATTATGCAGAGTCTTATTACATTCCCCGGGGTAGTCCCTTCAAAAACAACATTTCCCTGTTATTTAATACATAAGAAGGAAATTTGTAGCAAGTGTTAAAAGCAGGAAGTGAACATGAGGGCAGCTTAACCCAGCCCCCCCCCCCTCCACAACGAATTCTACAGTGCTGGATAACATACATTCATTGCATTAGGATACTGTCTGACGCTTTATTTGTCCTAAATTCAGCCTTGTTTAGCTGCATAGACCCTGCATTCCTACTGCTGCCAGTCAATGCCTGGTCCAAGTAACAGAAGAAAGAAAAAAA
>WWET01000696.1:330796-341846 GCA_011038615.1 Limnodynastes dumerilii
GCGCATGCGCAGTAGCTATTGTACGTAATCTGCGTATTGTTTCGATACGTAGATTGCGTATATGTGGTCTTTTAGACCACATGCGCAGTAGCTACTGTTCAGTGAATTACGGCCGTCTATGGACGTAACTACGGCCGTAGTTCTGGATACGGCCCAATGAGCAGAGAGTATGTCACATAGGAAATGAGAAAAGGCACCAAGGCACGCCAAGGAGAGAGGGGGGAGGCTAGATTCTTCCCCCCCCCAACAAAAAATGTTGTGATGAGTGTTGTGTTTTAGTATATTGGTCAATAGGTTCTGTGCCCAATTTTCCAATTTTAGGTACTTGGTTCACTGACACAGTTATGCTTTATGTTAGTTTATAAGGTACTACAAAGTATCCGCAGTCCTGTACAATGGCTTTGGGCCAGATCCAGACCCTGCCCTGCTTTCCGTACGTGCGGAGGTCTCTATGACCTAGAGAGAAAGGGGGGAGTACACGCTCCCTGTCACTCCCCTCTCTCGTGCGTGCTTTATGGCTGCTTACGCTGCAGGCAACCTTAATGCAAGCATGCGGATCAGCGGTCTGTACGGCCCTCCCACACTGTACATTTTGCATGCTCCCCCCTCCCATGTGCGGAGGGTAAACACAGCCCATTTGTACGCAATAGTTCCTTATGATTTTTGGAGCGCTAGGGTTACTATCATAACCCTAGCAGAACATCTGGAGGGCGCATGTGCCCTCCAGTCAAAACAGGTCACTTACACATATTGGGGTAGATCCAGAACTCCGCTTGCAATCCGTTTACTAGCGTAGCGTATTTTTGTGTTCGTACCTTCTATACACTCCCATCAGCGCTCCCCTTGCATGTACGTATTTTGACTGATTTCCGCTTTCCAAGCCCTACCTTAACGTTTGGCCGCGTAACCGCTGTCGTCCGCACGCGTACGGATGGGTAACACGGACTTACGCAGCTAAGCACGCCCATACTGTACACTTTAAATGAAAACCCCCGCCCACATTGCGTATTTTAGACGTACTTTTGGCTCACGTAAAATTGGCACGCCCCCACGTCCGAATTTACGCAGCAAATACGTGAATGACCCATACGCTCAAAATTACGTTACATTACGCGTAGTTTATCATCTGTTGTGCGCGTGTGCAGTACATACAAAATCGTGATTTTTACATGTCTGCCAGGCGTAAATTCGCTCAGAAGCGTTGTTCTGGATCTGCCCCAATATAGTTTAAATTGACGCAATTTGCGTCATCAAGCCCCATCTCTATTAAAGCTAAAAAAGGGTAATTAATAGTCAAGGGGTAGGGCTTAACAATGCGATTTGCATAAAGCCCCCTGCATGCATCTATGGCTTCCCTCTGGGATCTCCCGGGAAAGTTATTAAAAATTATCAACCCTGCAATATATTATTGAGGTGGACACTCTGATAGGTGATCACCACTACTTTCTGCTGCAACTGGACGGGAAGCTGTGTTTTTGCACTTGTCACACACACTGATAACATAATGTCGTCTCCTTAAGGCTGCCATCTGCATTCCTTCTATTTAGAGCACAGGTCTCCTTGTCTAAGTATGGCCCTAGCTCTCAGCATTTGTGGCTGAACTTTTACCCAGCTGAACTGTTTGTATTCACTAATCACTGACCCCCAGATATTGACCTCTCACCAATCCTGACCTGGACTCATGACCTCAATTATCCAGAAGGCCTGACCTTGGATGTTGTGTTCTCCTGTTCTGCTTGTTTTTCCGGTCCTTACTCGTGCCTGGCAGGTCTGTCTCCTGTCTTTTGCGGGCAGGTCTGTCTCCTGTCTTTTACGGGCAGGTCTGTCTCCTGTCTGGTACTTACAAGGTTTATAGTTTATCACAGAAAGGAGCGTCATGTCCTTGGTTAGGATGGTAGAAAGGGAAGTATAAAGTTGCATCTATGTGGGGATTAGGTTGTAGATGTTCTTCTCAACTGAGTACTTCCCATTTCTCAATTCCAGGACATTTTACTCTCTCCATAGCTTCAATCTGAGGTTTGGGTTCACAGTTACGTAGTTTCCGTCTTACGTACGCTGTTTTAAGAATTGAGCTACTACGCATGGGTAGTAGCTTATTTATGCTATCTACGTACCATTTCTGTCTATAGACCGCGCTTACGCAATCTACGTACAGAAATGGTACGTTGATAGCGTAAATGTAAGGACACTCCGGGTTTACCTGGGGAGTACAGGAGTGGTCACGAAAGGGATAGGAAGGGTGAACGAGTCGAATACCGGGTTGCGGAGTCTTTGCCTTCAGGGGGTCTTCACCAGGGCCCCTGAGGGTGGGGATGGATTTGTGCGGCGCCCTAAAAGCATGGTCGCGGCCCGCATGGTCGCGGTCGCGGTAGCAGAACAGATTGGAAGTGAACAGATTGGAAGTGGAAGTGACGGAGATAGACTACGTGAAACACAAAACAAGAGACGGAGAACTGGAAGTGGGTCACAATACTAACAAGACAAACCAGGGCTTTCACTCACTCAAACTCACAAGAGTATCTCAAAAGAGAAAACACTTACAGGGAGACAGGTAATTCAAGGAATACTGGGTAGGTAAGTATAATAGGGAAGGAGAACCAGGGAGGTGAGACACTAGGAAAATGGCAGGATGGAATCAGGCAGGATAGCAGGGCAATCAGGAGTCAGTTCACTAGGCACATAAAAAGGCAGGTCAGAGTACTGGCAAGGCAGAAACTATAACCAGTACCTGCTACAGGGAGAGACTGACTTTTAAATGGGAGCTAGCGAATAGCAGCACAGCAGAAGCGCGGCAATACAGCGATAGGCTGGCGTCCTGGTTGCCAAGAGACGCACCGGACGCCAACCTGACAGGACACCAGAAAAAGCGTCCCTAGCAACCTATACTGCAAGCGCTTGGAGGCGGGGAAGACGTGCGTCGCATGAGCTGAGCGCCGGAAGGAGAGAGAGTCAGCCCAGGAACGGGGAACAGGCAAGGAGGAGGCAAGGGGAAAGGAGATAACCCTGCAGCGCTTCCTAACAGTAAATAAGCTACTACGCATGTGTAGTAGCTCAATTCTTAAAACAACGTATGTAAGACGAAAACTACGTAACTGTGAATCCGGACGAGTATCTCAAAGCTTTCCTCCTAACTCCTCCCTACTACACTTCCCCTCCCCCCGATTGTCCATCCTGATGATGTGGCCTGTTGCTGCGTGGTTTTTGGGTGCTCAGGACAGAGGAGTGCGCTATTACGGCCCCTTCACATGCTGATGACAATAGAGATGCTGAAGGGCGTGTCGTGGATGGGAAGAGAGGGAAGTACAATGTACAATAGGGACGTGCTAAGGCAAGTGCTACTGCTGCAGAACTGCAGGGGACTCTTAATGTCAAAATGTTTGCACCAGCACCAGGTCAAGTGTAAGTTCCAGATTCAGGCGCCCGTGCGTAGCTCACACGAAAGAGGGGAGTGAACTCCCTTGTCACCCCAGGCGTTGGAACGGGGAAGGGAAGACACACCTCCTCTGGCTGGCACAAAGACACACCCCCTCGAGATAAGCACATAGGGGCAGATCCAGACCTAAGTGCTTATTACGTTTCATTGCGTAAAGTGCTAGCGTATTTTCTAGGCACTCCCATCACTCGTACGTACTTTGGCCGTTTTACGTTTCAAAAATCCTACCTTAATTTTTCCAAGCGTAAGTACGGACGCACGTAATGGATTCACATACGAATAGGAGATTTTACGCTAGGGTAATTAGGTCTGGATCTAACCCATAATTTGCTTCATAAGGCTCAGTACAAGACATGCAACCTCTTCAGCACATGCCTCATCTGACTGAGACAGACCTCTTCTGGCAAAGCACAGGACGCAACCTCTCTGGCTGAGCATAAGACACACCTCCTCAGGCTGAGCACAAGACACACCTCCTCAGGCTGAGCACAAGACACACCTCCTCAAGCTGAGCACAAGACACAGCTCCTCTTGCTGACCACAAGGCACACCTCCTCTTGCTGAACACAAGACATACCTCCTTTGGCTGACCACAAGACACCTCCTCTGGGTAAACACAAGACATGCCTTATCTGGGTGAACACAGGACCTGTTTCCTCAGGCTGAGCACAAACACACCTCCTCTGGCTGAGCACAAGATACACCTTATATGGATGAACACAGGACACGACTCCTCTGGCTGAGCACAAGATACACCTTATATGGATGAACACAGGACACGCCTCCTCTGGCTGAGCCCAAGTCACACCTCCTCTGGGTGAACACAAGACACACATTATATGGTTGAACACAGGACACGCCTCCTCTGGCTGAGCACAAAGCATACTTCCTCTGGGCGAACACAGGACACGCCTCCTCTGGACGAAGTAGATTCATCTCGTCTGGCTAAGTGTAAGACTCGCCTCCTTCAGCTGAGGACAAGACACACCTCCTTCAAAGAGATCGTCACATGCATGTCACGTATGGCATATTTGCATTTTTTTACACTCGCCAAGTATTACAAGGTTCTGCCCAGTAAACGGCCACTCTGAAACATGCCATGTTGTTGCCAAGTATCCTGGAAAATAACACCACAAGAGGTTCAGCATTTGTGTGATTTATGTAAATGGAGCATTATAGAAGTATGGATGTGAATATTGGAAACGTGTTGATAAATTTCTGAAAGTATAAAAATAAAATGTAAAAATCATGAAAATGTTACATTTCACTCAAACCACAGCATTAGAAACTAATTACATTCACTAAGGTCATTCAGTAGTGTTGACGGGAAATAATTAACTAGAAAACCACTTTATGTCTGCACCAATGAACATTTTCTAAATATCTCTGAAGACCTCGGTTATCTATCAGAATTAATCAATTACATCTGAGAAATATTTTCACCGAGGTTATTAATATTTAACTGGGATGACAGAGATGTGACTTTGCATCTAAAAAGTGTAACAGAGAAACTAAATGATGGCATATTTATCATTATCGGGGTTTAAGGTATTTCAGACTTTTGTAAAAGAAATACTTTCAAATGTGCTGAAAATTGATGAATCTGCTTTATTTACACATGAACTGGCTTCCAAAACACCAACGGTAGATACAGCAAAACTGCCCCCCTAATCCTTGCTTTAGACTTTTCATTAACTTACAGTTTTCTAAAAACTAAACTAAACTAAACTAAACAAAGCAAACAAAAATAAATCCCTTGTACCCAGCAACAAATACTGTTCATTTATACCAATGGGCAATGAAATTGCATTTATGATGATACATGTGTGTCATGCATGTCCTCATAAGCGTATCTATAATGGGTGCAGGGTATTCAGTGCACACGGGCCACAGAACAGTGGGCCACATGGCATTCATCCTGCACCCATGTGTAGATTCCGACTCCCAGACCGCAAAAGGGGCAGTGCATAAATCGTGCTGTTAGGCCACGGCCATTTTACGACCCACGAATTAGGACAGTCCCACTTCAGGAGGTTTTAAAGCCATCACGGAAAAAGGGAGTGAACTCTTGAGCGGAATTCTGGACACTACTTTTAGCTCTCTGCATTGATCTCCGTCCATCTGTACGGAACTGACTCCTGCTGCCCCACTTGCCCTCATCTACATGCCAATCCCTGCTCCCCTTGCAAGCGGGGACAGATTGGCCATAGGACTTACAGAGAATTTTCCCTGTAGGCCAGTGGCCTCTGGAGGCCACTCAGCAGCTCCTTTTTAATTTGAAGAAATATAGGATGGTGACTGTTGTGTGTTGGTTGTTAAAATTATGTCTGTATACAATGGAGATCATTAGGATGTTTTATGTGTTGAGTGATGGTCACTAAGATTCTGTATACATTGGGAGGTAGTCACAAGGATTCTGTATGTATTAGGTGGTGGTCACTAGGATGCTGTATATATTGGGAGGTAGTCAATAGGATTCTGTATGCATTGAATGGTGGTGGTCACTAGGATGCTGTATGTATTGGGAGGAAGTCACAAGGATTCTGTATGTATTGGGTGGTGGTCACTAGGATGCTGTATGTATTGGGAGGTAGTCACAAGGATTCTGTATGTATTGGGTGGTGGTCACTAGGATGGTGGTCACTAGGATGCTGTATGTTTCGGGTGGCAGTGACTACCTGCATTGCATAGGTCACTAAAAAGCTCTTTATTGGAATGTGAAATACTTGTCAGTAGGTTCTTTATTCTCTACTAATCCATTTTACATATTTTATGGACCCGACCAACAGTTGATCCACGTGGCCATTTGCAGGTTTTTTTTCCAGGGCCACTTTAAGTTCCCAATCTGCCCTTGCTTGCAAGGGATTAGGTGTGCGGACTTGGTGGAACGCCCCATTAGACAGATCTCCTTCAATACGGAAATACGGAGCCTGCGCAGTTGTAACGTTTAGTGAGATTTGCGCGTAAATCCCTAACATCAGTAGTTTTGGATTAGGCCTAAGGTTAGGACAAGGGTTAGGCCCAAGGTTAGGACAAGGACAAGGGCTGGGCCCAAGGTTAGATTGAAAGGTTCTAGGTATAAGATTTGCATCATCAGACACCAATGCAAAACTCGCGTAGGGACCAACAGGGCCGGCATCAGGGTGTTACCAGCGGTAACAGAAGACCGGATCCAGCCTATTTATGCATTCTGTATGCCTAAGTACCCCATGTGAGCATTCTGAGCATGTGGCGATTCTGCATCGGTGCACACTACTGATGATTGAGGATTACGCACTAGTGGTGCACCCAAACCCCCTCCCCCCTCCACAAACACACACCCATCCCCCTCATAACCTGGAAAAAATAAAAATATAAGCTTAAAAAAAAGCTGCTCTGTGTATGTCATGATCGGCGCCCTGCACACCTCAGTGATGCACAAAGGGGGTTTCTGGTTGTCGAAAATCCTCCAAAAAGACTGGTTTAAAAAAATAAATGAATAAAAAAGTTTTAAAAAAGCAGGCTGCTGTGCGTGGCGCTGACATGAACTATTAAAGGAGCCGCTGCACTAGTGTGGCAGCTCTTTGCAGCATTTAAAGTGGAGCCACGCGTTTATCCATGAAGATGCTACGTGTCTTCGGCAGGATCTTCATGGATAAAAAAGTTATTTTTGGGCTGTCTCTATTTTCTATTTATTTTTCTTAGAAAGAGCTAGTGTGCTGATCGGCATACTCACCCAGTCATTTTCGGAAGCGCTGCCTGCCGGACCCATTGCACCCTCCGCAGCACCTCCACAGACACCACCGGTGAGATGAGTAACCTCTACGGGGACTTCTAGGGTTAGGGGGAGGGTTAGAGTTAGGCTCTGGGTAAGGGAGGGTTAGGGCCATGGAAGGGGAGGGTTAGGGTTTGGATCAGGCTGCAGGGAAGGGAGGGTTAAGGTTGGGCTGTGGGGAAGGGAGGGTTAGGGTCATGAAAGGGGAGGGTTAGGGTCAGACTGCGGGGAAGAGAGGGTTAGGGTTAGGCTGCGGGGAAGAGAGGGTTAGGGTCATGGAAGGGGAGGGTTAGGGTTAGGCTGTGGGGAAGGGAGGGTTAGTGATAGGCTGCGGGAGGGTTAGGTTTAGGATCAGGCTGCGGGGAAGGAAGTCTTAGGGTCAGGCTGTGGGGAAGGGATGGTTAGGGTCAGGCTGTGGGGAAGGGAGGGTTAGGGACAGGCTGTGGGGAAGAGAGGTTAGGCTGTAGGGAAGGGAGGGTTAGGGTTAGGCTGCGGGGAAGGGAGGGTTAGGGTCATGGAAGAGGAGGGTTAGGGTCAGGCTGCAGGGAAGGGAGGGTTAGGGTCATGCAAGGGGAGGGTTAGGATAAGGATTAGGATTAGGGAAAGGGTTGGGGTTAGATTTTTTACTTTCCTTACAAGGATTTTTAGCACCTCCAGATATGTCCCCATGGATTATTATTACATACCTCTACACGTGTTAAATTGACGTCCCAGAAATGAAAGTAAACCACAGTTAGGAAAATGTCTCAGTTGAGCTTAATGTGATATAATTGGAGTCAGTTATTTTCTTATGCTTCCATTTCGTTTTTATTCACCTCAGGTTCCTAGTTAAAACACCAGATATTTATATAACATAATGTTCCTTTATTATATTAAATTCCAGCAAATGCATTAGTCATGAGGCACATAATTGCCATCTAAAGGGTTTTTTCTGCATTTAGTTTTTGTTTTGTCTTTTAAATCTGTTTTTAAAGTAGAAAAAGGAGTTATATGTATTCAATCCCTGAGCAGTGTATAATTTTGCATTTAATTAGCGAGACATTCATAAAGGTTAACATGGGACTATTACTATTCATTTACACAATTACAACAGGAGAGTCCAGCTCCAAACAGTAAATTAGAAGTGACTGATGCACAATAGGGGGAATTCTATAAGGAAAAAAAACCTTGTTGTTATGTCGACAGGTCAAAGGGCCAGATCCAGAGCTATGGCCGCCTCAGAAGTTATGGCGGCCGTATGCGTAAGAACGGCATATTTTCCGTTCTGCGCATGCGCCGGGCAGATGTTGCCCGGGGTAATCAATGATTCAGGGTTCCCTAATTTGGGTGCCTGTAACTCCAACGTTACAGGCACCCAATTCAGGGGCGTGCTGCGAAGGGGGCGTGTTAGGCGGGGGGAAGGAGGTATATTAGGAAGGGAGGGCAGGGTTTCACTGATCACGCTCCTATCTGAGCGTAATTACACTCGGTTACGCCGGCTGAAGTTGGGGTATCCTTCAGCTGGTGTAACTAAGTGTAACTACGCTCAGACAGGGGGGTGTCAGGGGGGAGTGCACTACGCTGGCCGTACTTACAGACAGCGGCCCAGCGTAGCTCTAGATCTGTCCCAAAATGTCAACAGTTGAGTATTATGGACAAGATCCAGAAGAAAGCCCGACAGGGGACTTATACAAGTCATTTGCCTGAGTCCCCTGTCTCGGAATATCTGCGTATCCGCGCGCCAGATGTTCCGACAGCGTAAGTACTAACACACGTAACAAAGTCAGTTCTTACACTGAAGGAGCTGACAGGCGGGGATAGCCATGTAAATGAGGGGTTGGGGGGTGGGGAAGCCCGGTTATGACTAGGTCTGCATTCGCATGGCAGCAGAGCTAGTCGTAAAAGCTAAAGTAGGAATCTAGATATATAAGTGTCCAGGTTTCCTACTGCAGGTGGCGTGCACCCCTCACCACGGGAGCATAACCACGGACCCCTCCACACACGTAAAGCCTGCGTGGGTCAGGCTCTATGTTATATTACATATATGTTACATATATATATTGTTACATGTCTGAAGTTTTTTTACAAGCCGCCTGGGTTACATTAAGATTACAGATTTTACAAGCACCTGGTAACATAGGAGGACCGGATTCACAGATCCGGTGTGAGTTAGGTGGAGACAGACCCGCACCTAACTCACCCGTCCTGCTCCCATCCCCCCCCCTTTTAAGTACTTTATAGCACTTACGAGTACCATAGGGCTACCTTAACTAACTGTGCAGGGACATTGCCGCTACCCGCCTCCCCCCGCCCTCCCTGGCTAATCTAAATACCTCGCCCCTCCCACTTTTTCCCAAACCCTCCCCAAGGTGGCATTACACCGCCTCTTTTTACCTAAAATACTCCGGGCGGTCTTTAAAAACTGGTACGTAGATTTCATACGTAGATTGCATGCGCAGTAGGTCCTTTACTATGGATACGGCTGCTTCTTAAGTGTTAATCCGGCCCATAATTCTCAACTATCGACATTTCATAAAAGACCCGAAAGAAAAGCACAACACAGGAAACCAGACGCAGATGTTCCAAGGAATGTGAACCGAGCAGTAGATAAAACAAAATGTTTATGAATCACTAACGACTACACAAATATAGTAATAAAACTGGTAACAAAATGTCAATATCGATGTGGTGGAAACTGACTAATGAGGAGCAAGCTTTGTGGCAGGTAGAGTACCCCTGAAGATATTAAGTTGCACTGATCGATGGAATACCGGGATTTGGATCCAATACCAAAATTAGGGAAATGCAGATCCCATATATCGTTATAGCATGTAGCAACAGCGTAGCAACGGTAAAGATGGCATGAATGTTCGTGCAATAATATGTTGTAGGTCATTTTCAGATCCTCTGTTCTGTTCCATGCAATAATGACAAAGCCCCTGATTCACACTTAAGAAGCTTCTGCTTGTTAAGTACGTGTCTGGAAAAAATGACCTACTGCCAGGGCCGCCGTCATCAAAACTGGGACCCGGGACCCAGACACGGGGCCCCACCCCTAGGTGACGTCATTGGTGACATCACATATTGGTGGGGCCTGGCAGACATGCTTTAACAGTTGGCTGGTACGCAGGGAAGAATTTCCCTGCGCATTGGCCGGCTACTGAATAGCGCTGAGCAGCAAGTACCGCTGGTAGGATACCGCCAATACCTGCTGCTACAGAGCAGGGTTGGAAAGAGTTTCCTCGTGTCCTGCCTGTGTCCCACCCTGCATGGAGGAAAAGGGAGAGGGGGGACATGATAGCAGCTTTCAAATACATCAAGGGTTGTGACCGGCTAGAGGAGGGGGAATTTTTCAAAGGAAGAGGTGTAATAGAACACGAGGGCATGGATATAAACTGGAGGGTGGAAGATTCAGAGGAAATGTGTGGAATGACCACTGAAAGGGTGATAGATAAGTGGAATAGTCTCCCATCTTAGGTGGTAGAGGATAACACGGTAGAATAGTGTAAACATGCTTGGGATAAATATAAGGATATCCTTAATCTCAAACTCAATTGAGGGTAAATAGGGTCTAGGGTCAGTATAGTTTTAAATTAACAACTGGGCGGACTGGATGGGTCATTTCGCTCTTATCTGCCATCACTTTCTATGGGCCTGATCCAGAGCTACGTCCGCCGTCGCTAGTACGGCGGCCGCAAGCGTAATGGGCATGCGCCGGGCAGATCATAGATCGGGCGTCCATAGTAGCGCCGTAAGGACACTGGAGGGGACGTCCACCAGCGTCCCTACGCTGAAGTTAGTGTAGGGGGGCGGGGGGAGGGAGGGTAATGAGGCTGGGAGGGCGGCGTTAACGTACTAACGCCGCCGTCCCAGCGTATCAACTC
>WWET01000696.1:428866-439480 GCA_011038615.1 Limnodynastes dumerilii
ATGCACTTAGGACATAAAAACCCAAAGGCTCAATATTTCCTTAATGGCATTACATTAGAATCTACCGTGGAGGAAAGGGATCTAGGAGTCATTATTTCCAGTAACTTGACGGTAGCCAATCAATGTAACAAAGCAATGAGACAGGCAAGTCAGATGCTTGGTTGCATAGGGAGAGGAATTAGTAGCAGAAAGAGAGAAGTAGTGATGCCCCTTTATAAATCATTGGTACGCCCTCACCTCGAATACTGTGTTCAGTTCTGGAGGCCATATCTCCAGAAAGACATAAATACATTAGAGACTGTGCAAAAAAGAGCAACTAAAATGGTCCATGGCCTTTGTGGGATGAGACTTGTATATGAAAAAAAGGAGTATATTATGTAATGTGAGATGAGGCATGTATCTGAAGAATAAAAAAGAAAAAAAAATGAATAAAAAGAAATAAAGAGCGCTTCAGGAGTCTGACATTTATTAAATATATCACAGCAATAAAAAACTCTTGCAATCATAAAATCAAATAATCAAGATAAAAATGATATCGATATGATAACGATATTGTGCAGTAGCTAAGTGTTACAATTGTAGTTATCTCTTGTATGGCTTTATTGTTGGGCACATTTTTATTTTGATTATTTGATTTTATGATTGCAAGAGTTTTTTTATTGCAGTGATATATTTAATAAATATCAGACTCTTGAAGTGCTCTTTATTTCTTTTTGATTCATTTTTGTTTGTTTGGGACTTATCCTCCCCTAAAAGAGCTGCTGAAAAATTTCTGATACTATATTAGTAGTTTATACTGTGAAGCCACGAGTGCTCCAGAGAAGTTTTCAGCTTGTTTTATGTAACTGAAGAAAGAGGTATAATATGTAATGTGGAATAAGGCATGTAACTGAAGGGGGGTGTATAATATGTAATGTGGTATGAGGCACGTATCAAAAGGAGGTAAAGGTATAATATGTAATGTGAGATGAGACTTGTAGCTGTAGGGAATAGAGGTATAATATGTAATGTGGAAACCAGCATGTAACATTAGGGGGTTAAGGTATAATATGTAATGTGGGGATAGTGATGTAAATGATAGGGGTGGTATAATAGGTAATGTGTAACAGGAATGTAATAAGATTAAATCTTGAGCCTGATCTTTATCTAAAATGCTATGTAACAGCTATATACTTGATTCATTTTGTTAAGTGTTATATTTTGCAAAAGTGAAATTTTAAGTCAATAAATTGATCTTTTTTTTATTTTATATTTTGCAGAATGGCACTTAACCTGTTTCTTTAACGAGTTACTGGTATTCACCAAATAGACAATTTATGCTCCAGTCTGAATAACTATATATTAACTCTCTTCTACACTTCATAAATGCTCTGATACCCGGTTACAGGACTTCTCCCGGGCTGTACCCACTCTCTGGAATAACCTTCCTCGACCATTAAGACTATCCTCTACTCTCCAAACTTTCAAGTGCTCTATTAATACTAGCCTCTTCAGAAAAGCTTATCAAATTCTTCAAACCTCTTAAGCTTTATTTACCATATTAAAAACCACTTTGATTTCCACTATGCCTTTCTATTGCATTATTAACACAAACCCGCAACTCTCTCTTTCTATTCCAAAATTACCTCATCTCTGTTACTAACACTAATGTGTGACTTGATCATACACAGCTCTGAGCACTTTTACCATACAACCTAGCTGGTCCATTGTGTGATATATAACACTTGCCCTTATGTATCAAACCTATTGTCCTATAGAGTGTAAGCCTAAGAACAGGGCCCTCTTACCCACCTAGTCTGTTTGTTACTAACCAGTCTAGTTTATACTAATTGTTAAAATTGTAAAGTGTAATCTATGTAATTTAAATATATAAACATTAACTGAACATATTTTCTGTTCAATAACAACTTGAATGCTCAGAATACAGTTTATACAGTTAGTGTCCACTAGATGTCACTCATCACAAGGATATGTCATTCTTCATCTGCAATGTACATCTTACAATGTTATCTTACAAAAGGGTTGAACATTACCCTTAATTTAAGTAATATGCTAAAGAAAAAATGTTTACACTAATAGGTAATAACATATTAGCAGATACTTTCATTTAAAATAAACCAGTGTTACAAATGCTAACAAATAAAACTGTTTAATGTGACTTCTAGAAGACCAGAATTCTCTGCAACATTTAAAAGTTAGATGTAAGGGATCTATTTACTTACCTTAATGTTTTTCTGTGAACAAAGCAGAACCTGGCTGGCTTATCTTCACTGTGAGCCTGGCAGCTTCATTCACAGAATTTACTAATACTCACCCTTCCAGTGAAGTCCTGTGATGATCTGTGAGGTTATTTCAGGACCTTTCATTCAAACGTAGAGCCAGATTTACTAAGCTGCATGTTTGGAAAAGTGGAGATGTTGCCCATAGCAACCAATCAGATTCTAGCTGACATTCTCTAGTATGTAAAAAGAAAGTGAGAGCTAGAATCTGATTGGTTGCTATGGGCAACATCTCCACTTTTCCAAACCCGCAGCTTAGTAAATCTGGCCCTTAGTGTGAATGAAATCCTACTCATAGTGACTCTTGTTTAGGACTTTGAAAATGTCAAATCCTGTCATGAAAAACACTGCGCATGTGCAATATTTCACGTTGGAACTTTGAAATCTTCAAAGTCAGATGTGTCTCCCGGACAAGTAAGTTTGAACTTTTCTCTTTATTTCTTTAATTTTATTATTATTGGTTATTCATTTCTTTTTATTTTTTATTTTTACTTATACAATTTAAAATAATTAACATTTTTATTCATTATTTATTAATTTATTTATTTACATACATACAATTAGTCAAATAACGCCAGCATGAGATGAACAGAAACAGGCTTTGTAAATATAGCCCTAAGTTAGATGTAAGGCTGGAACAGACACAATGGGATGGTTTTCCATGCATCAATCTCTTGTTGTTTGTGCCCATAGCAGATAATGTCAGATCACATGTGTGGGAGGAACCAACATAGACACATATAATGTTAAGCAAACTGGTGGACAAGGGGTTTGTATAAAAATTCCTTACTATGATCAAATAAGAAATCCCACATTTCTCTTATGCACAGGGAATAGGATCATGGAATGCATATACTGTAGCTGTGATCTCAGATGCGTTGAATCTTGCGGCTGTTTTTAAAGCTTTGCAGAGGAGAATAAGCACTGATTATTCCCATCCCACACTGTGTAATTTAAATGCTTCCCCCTTTCCCACATTTGCAGGTGGAGGGGTAACACAGCCCCTTTGCTCTTAAAATTCTTCTTATGGAACTTAGTTCTGTATGATTTAAGTTACTATTAGAATGCGCCCACGGCACCTGCCGGCTCCCGCTGCTGCTGCTGCTTCCTCCTCTGGCGTTTGTGTTGCTAGGCAGCGTCTCTCCAGCCATCGGCTCGTCGGAAGTCTCATTGGTCGGTCCAAACAGGGGGCTGGTCTGCTGCTGGAGCCCTGATTGGATGCAATATCCTATTTCCTGTCGTGCTGCCCTCTCCATGGTGCGGATTATAGCGACTGCTTCCTGCTGTTTCCTGCTCCATGAGTACTTCTCCTGTCCGTTGCTCTAGCCTTTGTGATTCTACTTTCCAGCTGTAAACCCTTCATTTTCAGTGTTCCTGTGTGAGTCTTCCCTTGTCAGTTCCTTTGTCTGTTCACTCTTTGTTGGTTCTGGCCCTTTCTTGTATGTCTGTGCATCTACCCATTTGTTATAGTGCATAGCACTTACACCTTGCATACCCTTGCATACTGCATTTACCTATCTGTTATAGTGCATAGCACTTACACCTTGCATACTGCATTTACCTATCTGTTATAGTGCATAGCACTTACACTTTGCATACCCTTGCATACTGCATTTACCTATCTATTATAGTGCATAGCACTTACACTTTGCATACCCTTGCTTCCTACATTTACCTATCTATTATAGTGTATAGCACTGATATCTTGCATACCCTTGTGTACGGCATTACCCCTTTGTTACGGTGTATAGCACCTTGCATATCCTTGCACACGGTGCATTAACCTATCTGTTACTGTGCATAGCACTTATTCTTTGCATACCCTTGTGTACGGCATTACCCCTTTGTTACGGTGCATAGCACCTTGCATACCCTTGCACACGGTGCATTACCACTTCTGTTACTGTGCATAGCACTTATTCTTTGCATACCCTTGTGTACGGCATTACCCCTTTGTTACGGTGCATAGCACCTTGCATACCCTTGCACACCTCCTGCCTTGAATCCCCTAGCACATAGTGCCACTCCCACCTTGTTTACCCTTGTACATAGTGCAGTTCGCTCATTTATTATAGTAGTGCATAGCATTGCCTCCTCTCACCTCCTATACCTCAGTCTATTCTCATTTGGCCTGATCCAGACCTACGCTGGCTGGCGTTAAGACACCAGCCAGCAGCATAAGATCGGCTTAAAAGCCGATCTGCGCATGCGCCGGGCAGATGTTGCCTGACGTAGCAACGACAACGCCCGTTCGTTGATCGGGCGTCCATAGCAGCGCCGTCCCCCAGCGTTACTACGTTCAGGTTAGTGTAGGTGGGCGGGGGAAGATAGTTTAATAAGGGAGGGAGGGGTTAGCGGGCAGACGCTCCTCTGTGAACATATTTTTCCTTGCTTAGGCCGGCTGAAGTTAGGGTAGCCTTCAGCCAGCGTAAGCGAGGGAAAATACGCTTGCACAGGGGGAGTGTCGGGCAGAGTGCACACCAACATGCTGTGCTTTACTAAGCACAGCGCATCGGTGTAGGTCTGGATCAGGCCCATTGTCTCTCCGTGGTAACCTCTTTCCTAAATTACCTCACCCCAGTTCATAACATTATAATCCATCACTCCAATGAATCCGGAGCAGCTGAGCCTAGCCCAGGTTTTGGCTAATCAGATCCAGGCCCTATCACAGATTGTTCAAGAGTTATCTAACAGACTCACGATAGAGGAACAAGCGGCCGCTCCACAGCCACATGTACAAGTCGGTGACACTCAAGAACCCAAGCTGCCTGACAACCCAGTCAAAGTGCATAAGTGGGCTCTATGGACTGAAGGGCGCATGTGTATTCCAGATGTTACGTTAGGTTTACTAAGGTAACTTCCATTCCAGGAAGTTACTGTACAATGGATTTTAAGAGCAAAGTTGCTTTGCTTTCCCTGGTCAAAGGTGGGCGGGGGAAGCATTTACATTTTACAGTGTGGGACCGCTGCTCCACAAGTGTGACTTAAGGCTGCCTTATGGCAGCATAAGTCCCACTTCTTACGAACAAGAGAGGGGAGTGACAGTTCCTCTGAACTAAAAGTAAACTAAGTCAGAAATTCATTAAAATTCACTTCAAGCTATTTTTTTTTTTTTTTTACTATTCCTGTTACAGGACAAACATTTTTAGTAGAAGAAAAACAGAAGATGGTTACCAGATTCATGTGACTTCTCTACTTCTGAGCAGGGAATACAGTCATAGCAGCAAGTGTGGAAGCCTTTTCTTACTGACTTTCTGGTTCCTGGAAGACAGACTGGAGAACACAGACCTTGCGGAACCTGGAGATATAGGACCGTATTCAGAGATCCGTTTTCACGGCCAGTTCCATGCGTATTTTTAGGTACGTTTCAACTGCGCATGCGTGGTAACTTTTTTTTACGGAGTTCACGTAGACTATACGCGCGGAAGTGCCTCACGGACAGACTTGTGAATCGCACTTTGGTAAATACGTACGGATATGCAACGTAAAAATATGTACGAGAGAATTTAAATAAAAATGGGTGGGTGGGCATTTAAATGAAGGAAAGTGGGCGCGATTATCAAGATACGCACGTACGGAGGACATATACGCACGGCACTGTATATAGAAAGTTACAGATGGTCTATGGAGGTGTAAGTCACCGAGAGCACGGCCGAGAGAGAGGCGTGTCAGGGGTGTGAGGGGGTTTGGCCTGCACCGTGCGTGCATATAATTGCGGCCCAATCTGGACACGGATCTCTGAACACAGCCCATAATTATTACCTGGTTATTCCAATATGTCAAATCTCCATATGTGTGTGGCATTGTACAAGTCATTGCCTGATTTTAATAAATGGACACCAGGGCAAGCACAGGATTTTAAAGGGGGGAGGGGGTTTCCATATTATTACCATAAATATTAAGAAGTCTTAGAAAAGAATTATACATATTAAAACATACAATTTACCATATTGTTAGATTATGCCACATAATAATGGATGGATCTCCATTAGGATGGAACATAGTTGCACAGATGTTACATGCAAGTGTTATTACCTGTGAATTCTTGCCAATGACAACCAATCAGATTCTAGCTGATATTCTTTAGTATGTAATAGAAAAGTGAGAGCTAGACTGGTTGTTTCCAATCATCATTTTTTATTTTTCCTTTTGAGAAGTTTAGTAAATAGTAAATATGGACCCTGGTGTGCCACAGGTTACTGTTCTTAATAAATAAATATGGATATCAGGAAAACTTAGACATGATCATACTCATACCCAGAAAAAAATGCAGAAATACTGGTGCACAGATGACGGTGTGGTAAAGGAAGAGGACAGATGTTCATAAGAGCTAACAATATGAAGAGCAGAGAAAGACAAAAAGGGCCAGATTTACTAAGCTACGTGTTTGGAAAAGTGGAGATGTTGCCCATAGCAACCATTCAGATTCTAGCTCTCACTTTCTTTTTACATACTAGAGAATGTCAGCTAGAATCTGGTTGGTTGCTATGGGCAACATCTCCACTTTTCTAAACCCGCAGCTTAGTAAATCTGGCCCAATATGTCTGTGTATATACCATGCCCAGTATATTACTATCAATAGAGAAAGAGACAGTGATTTGGGAACATTACAACATGGATACTATCTGAGAAGTGAATTGGACCAGAAATGTCTGCAGTAATTGAAACATATTATATAAAATGACAATAAAACATATATAATTAGATTTTTGAGAAATAAAATGATTGGTAAAGTATTACAGGAGAAATACAAAATAACTTAAATCTTGGTATTTTTTCCAGTGCTCCTACTTGCATAACTAATACCAGAATATATCTGACTACAACCAGTGTGATAACACGTCTCTGTTCCCTGCACTCACCCTCCTCCCTTCTACTGACCCAGACTCGTGTCTTAGATATATTCCATATTACACAGACAAGGGATAATAACATAAACAGCTCTTACACTGTGCACAGCTGAGTAGAGAGGTCAGTTTCTCTAAACATTAATTGTGTTACCAGAGAATGTACAGTAAATATTCCTCCCAGAATTATATCTCCTTCCTTTAAATAATTATACTCAAATACATAATCCCTCATAGTAAGACGACATCCAGGAGCAGAGTCCAGAGCGGCAGATTTACAGACAGGGAACACAAAGGACCAAGAGGCAGAAGAGTCTCAGTAATAAAGCAGATAGAAAGTTGCTGATCCTCTGACACATTGTAGAGATGGTGTCCTCTCCATGCAGACTCAGTAGTGACAGCAGCATGGAACGTGGAGCGTTAAAGATGTCATCAGTGTGGTGACAGAGATGAGACAGGGAGAGGTTTTTATATGTTATCTGGTTTATTCATTACATAGAAAAAAGTTATATTTGCATGAATAAATCAGCAGACAACTAAATCTGATATATTGTTTTCCATGAGACAATCACAACTGCAATTGTACCATTATAAATTTAGAACAGTTTTAAATTAAATAAGCTTTTTCAGAAGACTTTAAGCTACTGGGTTCTGATCCAGAGAATTAGGTTCTGATTCACACTTAAGTAAGTGTGGAATCTACGTGCATATTTTTACAATCATTTAAACTGCGCATGCTCAGAACTCAATTATACACACGTAAACCATAGCCGACTGATTCACATACACGGACGACAGAATTACGACTGATGCAGGCATCGGCACGGGACGAGACCTGCATGCATGGCTAGAGGGGCATATGTTATTTTTATTGTATCTCAGGTTAAACTCACCAGACTGATCATCAAGTTGAAAATCCTCAGGTGGTGGCACAGATACAGTCGCCGTACGATGTACAGATTGACTTTGGTCCGTAAAGAGACACATGTATATTAGGTTTTTAAACACGTATATGTTGCATCCAACAGCTAATGTGGGTGTTATATTTTTCACAGTACATATGCGTCTCTGCATTAGCCGTGCCATGGATAGTCTGCTAAATTACTGAAAAATTCTAGACAAATACATTTTATTGATTATTAAATACCTTGTGCTGTTTGAAGATCAGTGTCCACCACATTCTCCCCATGACCTCCTCAGTAAAGATTTGCCGGGCTTCTTGCTGATAAGAGGTGTATGTTTGTAGCAGTGGTTTTCCTCGTCCTGTTTGGTGTGGGACTTTTCGCTCTTCGGAGAGTTTAGACCTTCACACGTCATTTTATGTAATTGAAGCGTTTTTTGCAGTTATATTCCGTTCTTTTAAGCGTGCCAACTGCATTCACAGCTTGGACGACACCCCTCCATAGTTGCCTTTTTTTGGGAAAGGAAGTATTTGCTGCATCACGGCCGAGTATCTGGTGCTATATTGGCACCACTTTCTCCACTAGTGAGCAATTCTCCTCATAAGAAAAACGCACTGGTCGGCCACTTTTGGTTCTCTCCTCCTCCAAAGTAGTGTCACCATTATCTTCATTTTGGGGATCATCAATGTCACTGTCATCATCCTCATGTGACCAGGTTGTGTGTTAGGTCGTTTCCGACTTTCCATATTAAATCTATAAAGTGAACATATATTAATTAATATGATTGCTACCATATATAATGTATGTTAACAATGGTATTAAATATGTAATGTTCTGAACAAAAAAGATGGTTAAAAATTAAAACATTATTTACTGAGCAGCATCTTCAAGTAACGTTCATACGCAGCTAAGAACAGTTGAGCTAACTACACAAATAGAGTCCCTCTACAACATCACTCATAATAGCTAATAACAACATAATGCATTGTTCAGAATAATCTAGACATATCGAGGACGTCAGTTACACTGGTGCTCTAGCGTTTCTAACGTCATCTATTATATAAAACACTGCCCCCTAGCGACCAAATGGTCATTAGGAGCAGTGCAGAGGAAGAAGAGGAGCGTGTCCCCGCCGTGTCAAGTACAGAAGAGTCAGAGAACCGGACGAGTGACTCCAATCAACGGGAACCCAAACTCCAATCAAGTGAAGAACTTTCAGCACATCCAGCATCGCTTCCCAAGACAGATGACAGCAAACGGTGAGTGCCCAAAACTTTTATTTTTTTACACCACACACTGCATTCACACACTTAGGATAGGACACGGTGACCACCGGAGGTAAGTGCACACATTAGGGAACATAATTAATTAGGGAAAATTTATTTATTACATACATGCACATTTACTGTAATGTGTTAATGTATGTTTGGTGTACACTGTCTTTTTTTTTTTACACACTACACACAGCGCGGCATGGGTAGAAGCCTTACCATGCTGACGCTGATATTACTACAAGGCTAAGCAATGCTTAGCCTTGTAGTTCTATCAGCACAGCATGGCTAAGGCTTTCAACCATGCAGCACTTGGTTTTTTCACACACAAAAACACATGTCAAGTATATTGACATGTGTTTTTGAGGGTCAGGGACGGCCGCTTACATTAAAATCGCAGCTCTCAGGATGCGATATTTTTTTTTGTGATTTCAGGTCGCACTAAAGGCGATTTCTTCAAATCACCTTTAGTGAATACCACAATTTATTTTTTCTGTGTTTTGAATGGCAAACATCTGGGCGATTTCTGTCCAGCGATGTTTGCCGAGGCGATTTTTTAAAAGCCACAAATCACCCGATTTGACCTTTTGTAAATACCGCAATGTGATTTTAGAGGCACAAATCACGGGATTTATGGCGATTTAGTACAAATCGAGCTTTGTAAATGAGGCCCATACAACAAATGCGATTTCATGGAGAAATCGCTATACTTACAAATCACACTGAATCGCTCCTGTTTAAAAATCGATCCCATTAATCAGCAGAAAGTAAATTAAATGAATAAACCGTATCAAATGCATGCCATTTACAGTGATCTTCAGCGATTTAAATCGCTGCATTAAATAGATTCTTAGTAAATCCAGCCCATAAGGTTCACCTACTTAAAACTTTGTTGTTTTTGCTAATTTGTACAATACTTTCAATAGTGTCAAGGTACCCTTTAGTTTATTTGTGTTTGTTTTCAATATAGGAATAATCTAACATTTATTTAAATTTTTAATTTGTTTGTAAACTTTTAGAAATTTTATTTTCAAACAAGACTCAACTCAATCTTGTATTAATGTTTTGTATGTTTGACTTATTTAAACCAGTATGCATAATTTCTGTTGTATTATAATTTATGTTACATTGGTAATAATGGGCTGGATCCAGACTTAAGTAAGTGCTTGAATTTAGTTACTCCTTGGCTAAACCATGTGGATTGCAGGGGGAGTCAAGGTAATTGTATTCTTTGCATGCAGGGATGTATCTTTGAATTGCTTACTGCACACAGATACTGACCAGCGTTACTATCACACTGTTATTTAGACTTGGG
>WWET01000696.1:457589-470115 GCA_011038615.1 Limnodynastes dumerilii
TAAACGCCTGAAGGTTGAGTCGGCGCATCAGCACCTTTACTCTGTGACTCTCCCTCTGCCTCCCCCTCACCCCTGTCCCCATTACCATGACACCAGTAAAACAGACAAGGAATTTTTGGAAAAAAGGGGCTCAGCCTAGCCCCTTTAAATTTATTCATAAGCATAGCAGAGCTATGAATAATGATAACCAGTGAAACTTGATCACGCAATATAACAATAAGATGTCAGCATTAACCATGACAATTGAATAATGATCAATAACATTGATACAAATAACCATAAAAGGCATAATGACCAACAATAGCAGTAACCATAGAAACAACAATAGTAATGACAATAACAATAAACAAAATCAAGATGGTGACGGCAGAAGGCAGTGCACAGCCAAACAACAAAGGGGGTTAAACCCCTGGTAAGGCCTTTAACGACCAGTGGGGGCATATAACCACCCCACTTAATGGGGCACCTATGAATCAACCCAAGTGGGGGCATGTAACCACCCCACTAAAATGGGCATCTATAAATTCACCAAAGTGGGGGCATGTAACCACCCCACTTAACTGGGCATCTATAAATTCACCAAAGTGGGGGCATGTATCCACCCCACTTGCAAGTACCCCCCAGTTAAGTGGCCAAGATACTCCCAACTTACCCGCTGAACCTGGGCCCGCCCCTGAAACGTAACCCAAGTGTCACCGCCATTTACGCAGGTGACAAAAACCTAAACCAGGGTAGGGAAGAATCCGATTGACTAAATTTGGGTACTGTTCACCAGTCCAATAATAGTGCACTGCCTTCCTGCCAACGCAGAGGGGCTACTTACAAGCCGCTCTGCCCGCCACCATCTACACTCAAAACACTTCTAAGACCTGTAGCCCAATCAGATAGCAAAATATCCATTCCCTCAGGAGACAGATGGACCCTGTTTGTTATGTAAAGGTGGGATAGCTCGAAACGAATGCCATCGTGTCGAACTATCCATCCCCCAGACCTGCCAAGGAAGTGACAAAGCGCACGGTTGACCTTACGCCATTGCTCGTTGACCGCAGCTCCCTGTCTCGTCGAAAGCCATGCCCGTCTGGGTACGATCTCCGACTATTGTGACTGAGGGACAGTTGACGCTTATCAGGCTCAAGTGCGTCCGAATGGCACGTATGAGCCTGATGGTTGACAACTGCACCACGTCGTTCCCCCCGAGGTGTAATAGCAAAATGTCCAGGGGGCCCGAAGCTCCGACCTCATCCGTAAACCAACGCAGGAAGGCATTCCACCGCATCCTGCCCCGGCCGAACCAACAAATGTCGCAGCCCAGCTGAGATAAAGCCACCACCCCAGGATCAACATGACGGGATGCCCGCACGACAAAGGAACGACCAAATATCCATATGGTCTTTCGAGGAATAATGCCACCTTACTTATCTTAAACGCGTAAAATGCAAAGCATTACAATAACCATATCGAGAGGGCCCTGAAGGAAAGAATGTTATACAGTACATTGCATAACACAACATCAACCTAGCCGCTCTTAGGGGACCTAGCTGGGAGTAAATAATAGCCGTAGTCCTGCAGGTGAGGTGAACAACCCCCCTGAAAACCCTACATCTTTTTGCCCGCTTACTATTTAATCAGATTATGTTGTAACTTCCCGGGTCTTTTTTGCCCCTTGGGTCTTTTGGTAGGGAAAAATTAGGGGGGAAAAGCCCTGACCGCCCCGTACGGAGACGGCATGCCTGGCAACAATGGGCCGCTGCAGGACCAGGGCACGGCGAATGAGAGGAGTCCATGGCCTGACTAACTAAGGGAAAAGTCCGGTCTGACGTAGCACTTGAAACAAGCGGACTTCCCAGCTGTTGGACCTCAGAGTCAGGAGCCCCTGACATGGCTGCTGATGTTGCTGCGCCTATTTAGAAGGAATGAGTCCCCAAGTCCGCACGCTTGAGGCCTACTGCGTCAATAGCCTGGAAGAATATCACCCGAAACTGGAACACGGTGAGTGGTGAACCATCCGCATGGGCCTGCCAGACCGGACAATCCTTGGGGCGCGCTGCAAAGAAAGCAGAAGACAGAGCCCGCAGACAGGACAAAGCATCACCGGAGCCATGTAGCGTAATCCACTTACCTCTACCCCCTTGATCACATTTAGACCTATGAATTCTACATAGAACCGCGTCCTCCGTGACCACAACATTCTCAGCCAGCAAGCCCCAATCCAGGGCTGTGCGGGATCTAGTGACTAGCTAACCAATTCGGAAGGCACCCACAAAAGCTACCGAGAATGCCGTGGCAAAGAGGAGCGCTTGATACTTGTCCTGAGTGATGCGGGGGAGGGCACTCAGAAGTAGGTGCAGCGTTTCCCCAGTTATGGGCCTGCACCTATCTAGAGGGGTGGGACTCCAGCGCGACCATCCTTTTAGGGCCTTATATATTAGGAACCCTTTGGTGATATCCTGAAACCCCTCTAACTTCAGAAAAAAGGAGATGCCTGCCAATGTCATGCTCATACTTGCCCTTGAGCGATCCGTCTCATACTCCTGCGCGATTAACTCCTCCAAGCGGTCACTACCGTGAACACCACCCCGCGTCTGATCACCTGCAAACCGCGCCCAGTCAGACCACGCCTTCTTATACTGGGGCCAAAGAGTGCCTGGCCAGATCCCCTAACTTGGACCGACTACCTGTCAGAGAATGGGAGGACAAGGGGTGCCATTCACGTCAGCCATAGGGTGGGGGGGGAGATGCACTTAAGTTGTTAATAGCTTGGACTACCCCCAGGTTGTCACAATTAAAAACCACGTCCCTGTTCATGAAGTCATCCCCCCAAAGTTTCACGGCAACTACTATTGGAAACAATTCTAACAATAACATGTTGGAAACCAAACCAGAACAAAACCAATTTGAAGGGCATGGGGCCACAGACCATGCCCCATTCAAATAAGCCCCATACCCCATCGTCCCTGCCGCGTCCATCAGAAGGGCTAGCTCAGTACTAGAAGTCGGGGGCTGTAACCACACTCTTGTCCCGTTAAATTCCACCAGAAACCTGTCCCAAATACGCAAGTCCTCCTTCAGGTCACATGTAAGGGTGATTTTACAGTAGGATTTTTCCACCCCCACCGTGGCCAACTGGAGCCTCCTGTTAAAGATTTTCCCCAGGGGAATCATCCTACAAGCGAAGTTAATGAAACCAATCAAGAACTGCAGCGCGCGCAGGGTGATGGTGTCCGAGTGCAGGGCGCCTGCCACCTTGCCGTGCAAACTCTCCACCTTATCCACCGGCAGCCTGTAAAGGCCAGCCACCATGTCTATCTCAATCCCCAGGTAAGACAGGCAGGTGCTGGGACCTTCCGTTTTCTCGCTTGCAATAGGAACGCTAAGGGACTGGAACAGCGCGGTCACGGAAAAGAGGAGATGAGAACAAGCAGGGAAATAATTGGTCGTGACCAAAAGGAAGTCGTCCAAGTAGTGGGCGACACCCCTGTGGCCCGTCCCCGCTGAAATGCACCAGTGCAGGAACCCACTGAATAATTCAAAGTAGACGCCGGTCAATGTTGTACCCATCCTGGAGCCTAAACCCCATGAATCTGAACGAGTCAGGGTGAGGGGGTAACAGGCGAAAGGTGGACTCCACGCCCACCTTTGCCAAGAGTGCCCCGGGACCGAAGTCCCGTGCCAAGCTAAGCTGACTCGAACGACTGGTACCGTACCGTAGAGTGTGATGCGGGGAAGGACATGTGCTGAATTAGCCTGTATTTCCCCAGGACTGTTTTGGTACAATACCAATAGGGGAAACAACAAAGGGGGACAGAGGAGGGGCTAAAAAGAGGCCCACCATGCACCCTAGCGCGACCTCCCGGTCCCCCTTTGAACGAAGCTGGTCCGGGAAGTCATGGGTCGAGCGCAAGTTGGCAGGTATTTTTTGAAAAACGGCTTAGAAACGGGGAGGTGGAAGCCTTCCTCGAAACCAACCCTCAGCTGTGCGGCCGCCACCCTATTGGGATAGCACTCTAGCCACTCAGTTACCTCGTTGAGGCGGATTGGAGATTGGGCCTTGACGTGGCCCAGCATTTGGTCTGCCTCGGGTAGCCTCATTGGCGGTGCCGGGGCGCTTGCAATCGGAGTAGGGGTGGGGGCCGCAGCATCGCATGCAGGAGACGAAAGGGGCATGTCGAGCCGCGCGCACATTGAGATCTATTGTACGCGTAGCAGTGGCTGGCGCTTTGGGAAAGGGGCGAGGAGAGGCCATGGAGGTTGCCTGCTGGTTTGAAACTGCCATCCAGATGGCGGCGTCCCTTGCCACAAAGCACATGTCGCGCTTCCCGTCCTGCTTTCACCTAAATTTATCATCGTAGTTGCGCCACGCATTTCCGGGATAAAGCATATGGAGGCTCTGAACCTCCGTGATATAAGTGAACATGTCGCCACATTGCGTGGGCCGGTCCTCGCAATAAGCCGCAGCAAAAGCACACATCCCCAGAAGCCAGTTATAGAACGACTTGAACGCCTCCTCCTGCATACCATTCTGTTTGGTAGCCGCCACCCAAGCCTGTTTACCTTCAACCGTAGCCATGAAACATCTACGAACATTCCCCTCTTAATACGCTCGTGCACCATAGGTTGCACTGTGTGAGCCGCCGGGGTCACAGAACAATACATGAAATTTGTCTGGCTGACGGGGGGACCTTGATTGTCTAATGCAGGTTTAGTGCTGTCAGCCGCTGCCAACCCCCTCCCCAGTAAGTGAAACTTCCTTGGGTGCATCGCTGGGGCGGGGGAAGTGTCAGGGGACTCCTGGGAGTCGCTAGTATAAAGCACTGACCGCCATGGATCAGACTCACCGTGAGCGGTCGGCCCCAGAGTAGACAATGGCTCCCCTGCCGTACTGGTGGATGCAACGACAGGCGCAAAGGTGTCCTACGAACGAGCCTGCTCCACTGCAGATGTTGTAGGCAGAGCTGTAGGTACTTGGCTGCTTCCTGGTTCCATGCTGCTAGACTGATTCAGTGACGCAGCAGCCTGAGGGGGAATGGAAACAGCGACCGCATTAAGGGATGTCTGGGCAACAACCACGGGCGCCCCGCTACCCGCAGACGCCCCTTGAAAAACCTGATGCTGGGAACTGTGGAGGGCAGTAGCCCCATGGTGACAAATAAGGCTATTGCGGGAGTGGAGATGGGCCATAAGGGGCCGGTGGCCAGGGGTACCAGGTGGAGGGACCCTGAGGGGGTTGTCCTACCTGCATCCACCCCATGGGAAGCTGCTGCACTGGGGAGGGTAAAACCTGGCTAGGTAGTGGGGTGGAAAAAAGCAGCGGGAAATCTGGGATCCTGGGGGTGGCAACCAAAGGGGGTCCCAGGTCCCCTTGGAGTTGACCCATTATTACAGTACTGGCTAAGGAGGGAGCGGGGGGCACTGTGCCAGGCCTCACTGACCCTGTGTCTGCGTCTGTGTCTCCGGCCGAGTGGTAGCGTTGCCCGCGCCCCCTGGGTGACTGCCATGCCACTTCCAAGGGATGCAGAGCCCTGTGCAGCAGAAGCGGCACTTACCCGGTCCCTGCGCCTTGCCTAGCCGCTCTGCGACGTCCGCTGGCCACGGGAAAATGGCCGCCGTGACGCAATTCCGCCTGTCAGGGACCGCGAACCGGAAGTTGCGGGTCCCACTGGCGAAGCACCGGGAGACAGCAGGCGCGAGGAGGAGGTAGCATCGAAGGGGGCCACAGAGGACTGGGGGATCGCTTCCCGACCGGAGCGTCACGGGGAGAGGCTAGGGGAATCCTGGAGACGCACAGGTGGGTGAGATGAGCGCCTAGCGCGACCACTGCCACCAATGTCAGCCATGAGCACAAAGGGGGAGGAAAGACAGGAAAGACAGAATAAGAGGTAAGAAAATTTAGGAGAATTAGAGAGAAAGGCAATAGAAGATAGAAAGGAAAATAAAAGACACTTAGCTCTGGCTGATCTTCAAGCACTTAGCTCTGGGTGATCTTCACACGATGCTGGAACAAAGAGGGTTGGTGATCCTGCAGGGGGTTTATAAAGCCTACTCCCTAGCCATTCCCCCTAAGTTACTCATTGGTCCACCCAAACCCTCTAATAAATAAATAAATAACTGGTGCTCTCCTGCTGCCTCCCACCCCCAGTGTTTTACTTCCCTCAGGCCTATTCTGTGGCCCTCAGTTGTTCTTTAGTGTTCCCTTAATTTTTTTGAGCAGTGTATATATAATAATGTTTTGGATAAATACTTATGTAAGTAATTATACATATGGAGGATTTCCTTATGCATGTATATTACATATACAGATTCTTTCATATCTGTGTATATTTTTTTGTGTCCACAAAAAACTCCTCTGCATCTACTTGCACTTTGTGTTATTGTATAAATGTATTTTTATATATTATTTATATGTTTTATTGGTTTAACCTAATAGATCTATATTATCTATATTTCCTTGAAACTTATGAAGTACGTCATCTTGGAAGACTTAAAATGCCTATTAGTTATGGACTAATTAATGTACAGCTTTACACCTCCAAGGTAATATTATTTATACTCAACCTGTGGTTGCTCCAAATATCTCTTATGAAGTGACCGTGAGCCATGAAACGCATAAGGGGCCGTATTCAGAGAACCGTTTTCGCGGCGAGTCCTGTACGTATTTTTAGGTTCGTTTCAACTGTGCTTGCATAGTAACTTCATTTAGGGAGTTCACATAGACTATAAATGTGGAAGTGCCTCTCGAACGGACATGTGAATCGCACGTGGGTAAATACGCACGGATCTCCCACGTTAAAATACGCACGTGAGAATTTAAATAAAAATGGGCGGGGGGAGGCATTTTAATGAAGTAGTGTGGGCGAGGAGTGGGTGCGGTTAGTTAGATGCGCACGTACAGAACTACTCGACGCTACGCATGTACGGGACAACTCGACGCACGCAAATGCCCACGGAAAGATAAGGCAAGTCCAGGCACTCGTAAGTCACATAAAACCTGTCCGTGTGTAGGTAGTGTCAGGGGTGTTGCCTTGCTGTGTTTGTGCGAATAATTGCGTACTTTTTTCGGACAGTTCTCTGAAGACGGCCCAAGGAATTGTATATAACGATCATGCTTGGAATCTATTCATTGGACCTATTTGAATATTTTGCCATACTCCTTTGTACTGCGAGCCAACCACCAAACTCCACAATAACAAATTGAGCTACACCATGATTTTGCCTCTGTATTTTTCCTCACCCGGACACTTCCTAATTGCAAGTACCTCCAGCGTGTTTGAGTAACGGAGGATGCCCGGGACTTCGCGTCAAGGATTCATCCTTCAGCGGATCAGCTGGCCGGCACGGACACACGCTTACCAGCCGGTAAGAGCCGATTCAATTCTTAACATTTTGATTTTTGTGTGGTTTTATGGCAGTTTGCTTGCATGCAAGTAGGGACTGATATGCCATCGATTGGTCACTATTACCCTGGTACATTTATATATACTGCTACCTGAAAACTTATGTTAACTTGCATCAGCTATAGACTCTCTAATTCCAACACCTTGTTTCATTGAATTATTTGGATTTAGAAGTATTGTTCAAAGAACTAACTTTGAGATTCCAGCTGTTCATAACATTTGGATACAATATGACTTTTATTTAACTTTATTTTATTTTCCAAATTTATTTTTTAATACTAGGTTCTTTATTTCATCTACTGATCCATATCTATTTTATAATATATATTTGTTTTATCATGTTATAATAAATTTGTTTTAAATTTTATTAGGCATCTTTACTTTAAATTCTATTTAGGTCCTATTATGAGAATGTAGGATTCATCTAGCTCAACACTTGTTTTGTTACATATTTTATGCTTTGCAGGGTTGGCTCCCTTGGTGCAGCAGTTGATGGTAGACATTCTCTGTTAGTTTTTTTTTATATATTTGATTTTTATTAAGACATTCCTTCTGGCGCCATTTTGGGATTTATTTGTTTGTATTTTCTGGATAGTGCTGGAAAGTTTTACATGCTACTACTGTTAACAAGAGACTACAATTATACAGTTTACTATATAGTTTACAAGCACCATGTATCCAACATAAGGTGCAGACTATTTATCAGCTTTACATCAAATCAAGTGTGATGATAAGACTTTTTGGGACTTCTTTCAAATGTTTTACAAAATTTACGCCCATTGTATTTGTTTTTTATCAGGGTAGACATCCACTAGGATTGTTCATATCAATTTTATCTATAGTTAAGTAGCATCCTTTTGTTTCTGAACTTGCCTAGTGCAGGTAGTTCAACATTTGTTATCAACTGCTTTGTATTGTACCATATGTTTTTTTGTTTTTTTTGTATCATATTTTTTTAATTCTTTTTTCCAATTAAACATTTTTTTCATTTTAACTTAGCTGATAGGTGAGTCCTTTGGGAGCACAGGGTATACCCTTGTTTTTGTTCAGATTAAAACAGTTGATGTAAGTTAGATGTGAGGCTGGAATAGACACAACGGGACAGTTTTATATATATTAGCCTTTACCTTGTTGTTTACATAGGTGCCCATAAGAGAGAATGTCTGTGCACATGGGTGAGTGTAACTGGTGGACTAAGGAGATTGCGCAAAAATTCCTTACTGTGATCAAATATGAAGAAATCACACATTTCTCTAATGTAGAAGAAATAGGATCACGGGATACATATACTTTACATGTGATCACAGATGTGTTGTATCTGGTGAATGTTTATTTTTAAAAGTTTTTCAGAGAAGAATGTGAAATATGGGAGGGATGAATAATAGAACCTCCCAATGCACTGCATGTATAGAACATCCACCAGTAAATGCATGCGGTGACAGGTGGCTATTCTGAGAATGCATGGACCATGGACTGCAATGAGTTCTAAAGATGTTAACATACAGTAGGAGTAGATTTAGAAATGGAAAGGAGAATGGTTATAACTAGATAAAAGAAAGTAGGTGATAAAATGGATTAGACAAGCTTGGACAATTTTGTGATGAGATCAAATATATATAGGTTACAAGTACAAATTAATCCTATTAAACTGATACATTAGCTAAAACTATATCCCTCCCACTGTGTTCATCCAGAGGCTTTGCGCAAACAGTGTTTTGAGTACATTAGGGCTGATCCTGAACAACACCCACCGTCATAGTTATGGCGGACGTATGCGTAAGATCGGCTGTTTAGCTAGGGATTTTCGGTAGTCAGGATATGGCGTCCCTAATTGTAGCATAGTTACGGTTGAAGGGGTGTTCCTCGCCGTAACTACGCTACAGTTAGGGAAGGAAGGCAGGGGGAGGTAGGGAAATGAGGCAGGGAGGGCAGGATTTGTAAGTTACGCTCTGGTCTGGGCGTAATTACACTCTGTTATGCCGGCTTAAGTTAAGGTAGCCTTCAGCCGGCGTAACAGACTGTAATTACACCCGGAGTGTCAGGGGGAGTGCATAGATGTTACGCTGTGCGTTCAACACAGCACAACATCGTAGTTCTGTATCAGGCCTATTGTGTACAGATGGCATATTACACAGGGTAAAGAGTAGTATTTCTAAAGTTATTATGAATCATAAAGTTGCAGGTGCCAAAAAGAACCATATATTAAGGGAAATCAGGACACAAATGGATACAGTCTTCAATGGGAATCAAAATAGGACAGTTCAGATATAGGGCTGGATCCAGACCTTGTTAAGTGCATGAACTTAGTTACTCAAGGGCTAAACCATGTTGATTTCAGGGGAGTCATATTTCATCTGTTGCAAACAGTATTAGTGTTAACAGGTGATGTTTCCCAGCCCAAGTCTAAATAACAGAGTGATAGTAAAGCTGGTCAGTAACTGTGTGCAGTAAGCAATTAAAAAATATATCCTGCATGCAAAGAATACAATTAACTTGGCTCCCCCTAAAATCAACATGGTTTAGCCCTTGGGTAACTAAGTTCATGCACTTAACAAGGTCTGGATCCAGCCCATAGTGAAGATAGATGTTGGAGAACTCAGCTAAAAACATGTATATGATAACTAAGCACTGCCTTCAAGTGCTTGGCCATGTCCCTATATTTAGGTACATTCAATCATTTCTGCAGTCAAACACTTTTTTGTGATTTAAAACACTGCATCCCCTGACCGGTCCTTTATGTCTTTGTCCAACATTGTAATATGATATAGTATGTATATAATACATTGTTTTTTTTTTACAGTAATAAGCAGGAACCGGTGGGAGTCCTCGGAACAATGGATCTCTGTCAGAAGTAAAGACAATTAAAAGGTATTTTTCTAAATGGGTGAGTATGTCAATCGACATACAAACCCATTCTTGGAAGCGCCACCCGCCAGACCCAAGGAACCCGTCATCAGCCACAGACAGCACCAGAGAGGTGAGTAACCTCTTTGGGGACTTTTAGGGTTAGTGGAGGGCTATGGCTAGGTTCTGGAGAAGTGAGGGTTAGGGTCAGGTAACGGGGAAGGGATGGTTAGGTTCAGTCTGTGGGTAAGGGAGGGTTAGGGTCAGGCTGCGGGAAGGGAGGATAAGGGTTAGGGTAATAGAAGGGGTTAGGGTGAGGATTAGCGAAGAGGTTAGGGTTAGATTTGATACTTACCATGTTTGGTGCTCTGGGGATCAATTGCTTTGCCTTCACTAGTGGAATTGGCAGCACACATGTATAGTCTACCCAGGATCCTACATTGAAGTGTGTAGGTTGTTCCATCTGGCCACCACCTGGGTTCTCCGTGGCATCCGACACCTCTTTACCATGTACTGGGTACGAACACTGGTTCACATTCTTTTATTGTATGGACATTAAATGTATTTTGCACATCAAGTTCTCTCCTGCTTGAATAGAGTAGCTTAACTTTTAACCCTTCGTTAGCTTTTCTGTCTTTTGCCAAGCATTTTATCTGCTACCTCTTTGTTTTTAGCATATATTTATCGTTTTATTAAAGCAAACAGTTGCAAACAGTATTATAGTTGAATGGTGATATTTTGCAGCCTAAATCTAAATGACAGTGTAAAAGTGAAGCTGGTCAGTATCTGTGTGTAATAAGCAAAAGCAAAGTTTTCTCCCTGTATGCATACAATTAAAGTTATGTAACTCCCCCTAAAATCAAAATGGTTATTTCAAGGAGTAACTTTCCTTTTTTATTTTTAAAATCTGAATCGGACCCTTTATTATTATTTTTTTATTGTTTATTTTGCTGTAATCTGGTAGCTAAAAACTATTTAAAATCATTATTTAAATTTATGAATATCCTTTCTCTAAGAAATGTCTATTACTGTTTATCTCAGGATTCTTTAAAATATTGTAGCATTTTGGAATAAATATGCAGCTAAGTATTCCAATACTTGAAGCTAATATTGCAAATATCTCTACAGTGACCATGTGTTTCCCCTTACAGCTCAGATAGGCTGGTATAGCACAGACCCAAACACTGCAGAACACCAACATGCTGAAGGTGATGTTTTTAGCTTCATTAAAGACATCTGGTAATGTCCTCACCATGAATGCCAGACAAAAACTCCAAGCAGCCAGAAGTCCCATGTAACCCAACATGATATAAAAGGCCAGTACAGAACCCTCATTACATTGAATGATGATCATCCCAGGATAATAATCTCTGTCATACTCCTGAAATGGAGGAGAAACTGACAACCAAACAGTACAGATGAGAACTTGAACAGATGAACAGATCATCACTACAAAATTTGGCATTTTAACTCCCAGCCACTTACTCCAGATGCTTCCAGGTCTGGTGGCTTTGAAAGCAATGTAAACCATAATAGTCTTGGAAAGAATAGAAGACACAGCCACAGTAAACATTATTCCAAAGGAAATTTGGCGTAACATGCAGGTGATGTCCACTGGACGACCAATGAACAGAAATACACAGAGTACACTCAGTTTCAGAGAGATAAGGATAACAAAGCTGAGGTTTCTGTTATTGGCTTTTACTATTGGACTGTCCCAAAACGTAATAAATATTCCAACTATAAAGACAGTTAATATTATAAATATCCCAAATATTGCAGAAAATATTACAGATACTGTTTGTGTGTATGATAGAAAATCAATTATTCTGGGAATACATTTATTCTTTTCCTCATTAGGCCATTCATCATTAGGACACTTCTGGCAAGTTTTACTATCTAAAAAAAACAACAACAAAAAAATGTGACAGATAATGTATTGTAAAAATGGAATCTATACTTTTATATTATTTTGTTATTAGTGGGCATTTGTTAACCTGAATTTAGTTATTACAGTTTAAGATTAGATATCTATATATATATAATATATAGATATATATAATATATATTTTTTATTTTATATAAATAATTTGACTTTAATGAATTAACGACTTTACATGTCTTAATATAATACTTATGCAAACTAGCAGTAGACCTTGTAATTTTAAGCAAGTAGCGAGAAAATCATGGGAAGGGGCAGTGATAATGGAAATAAGTTCGCAAAAATACACACCTAAGTGGCAAGGCAACTCCCATGCCGATCCCATCATTCCTACATGTTTTAGCTGACT